>JAQGDG010000617.1:0-94842 GCA_029844215.1 Przewalskia tangutica | reverse complement strand
GGCATACATAGAAAAATTCTCTTTTAACAAGTCAAAGAAGTACTTATCGAAGGCCTTGCTTAGACAAATTCTCCAATTTATCAGGCCATTAGGAGTACTAATCGAAAGGCATAGAATAATTCTCTTTTAACAAGATCAGAAGTACTTATCAGATATGGCAGCCTTAGACAAATTCTCCAATTTATCAGAATGTAAAGTACTAATCAAGGCATACATAGAATAATTCTCTTTAACAAGTCAAAGTGTATCAAGGCACCAACTTGTAGACAAATTCTCCAGTTTATCGCCAAGAAGTACTAATCCAAGGCATACATAGAGAGAATTCTCCTTTAACAAGTCAAAGTGCTTATCAAGGCACATTAGATAAATTCTCAATTTATCAGTGAATACTAATCAAGGCATCGTAGAATAATTCTCTTTTAACAAGTCAAAGTACTTATCCAAGGCATGAGCTTAGACAAATTCAATTTATCAATCGAAGTACTATCGTCGTTACATTTCTTTTATAAAAGACTCCTTTCTATGTAAAGCCCAAGATACTAACACCCGTGAAGTATCAAGTATCTATTTTTCAAAGTAAGTTACTACACTTTTAGAAAACTCATTTCAAAGCTTGAAATCAAGTAACTCCAAATTTTCACAATCTAGGCAACTTATGCAGATTAATCAAAATAGACAACTTTCTAACCTTCCATAAAAGCCGTTATAACCAACTTCCATAAAGCTGTTATAACCGCTTTATGGTTTTAAACGTATCCATTCCTTTTTATAACCAAGAGACTTATGCTTAAAAGCTAAGTATCACATACTTATTAAATCAAGTTCTTAACTTTCAAAATACTTCAAGTCTCTTAATAGTTAGAAAACAAGTTTTCTTACACTTTTTAAACCTCAAGTAACTTCACCCTTAACACAAGTTACTTCTCTTAAATCATGTCATTTCTCCTCTTTTAAATCAAATAAGTAAATCACTCCTTTGACTCCCCTAAAGTCATTATAATGACCTTTAGGTTTTAGAACTAAGGCACTAGCCAAAAGATTTGGAAACCACTTCCTTTTTAAGACTACATGTACTTTAAGTAAAAAATACCTTCACTTTTAAGAATCCAAACTTCAGCAAGAAAATGGATTCTACATCTTACAATCTAAACATCAAAGTACAATCAAGGAAGTACATAGAACAAATTCTATTTTAGGCAATCCAAATACAAATCAAGGAATGGATCATTGAAGGAGTGAACCTAGCTCTTATCTTAAGGAATCATGCTAGAAGGAGATAGTTCACATACCTTTTCGCTAATATCCACAAGCTGCTCGAACACGCCAGACGAGAAGTGTCAACCTATAATGGTCGCAACAAGACTATCAACTTCTAGTCTCAACGAATAATACTAAGTATACGACCTTCATTCTACTGCGGAAAATCGGGCAAAGACTTCCTTTGTTTCTACTCACTTTGCCACCTTTTTCAAGGGCGAATACAATAACCAACAAGCCACATTTAAGGCTCCAAACAACAACCAAACAAAGGGATTACATGCCTTACAATGCGTGTAAAATTCCGGGCCCACAATTCATAATGGAAGTAGTTCAATACTTACTAGTCATTCTCGCCAACAATGACTCAACACAAGTCCTTTCCAATTCTTTTTACAATTCCAAGTTCTAAGTCTAACATGTTAGATAGTCTAAACAACTTCAACCTTCTACAATTTCCTTTTTTATACAACATGCGGCGACTTCTAAAGCGAATAATCAACAGAATTGTAGTCTTATACTAACATGCTAGTTTCCGATTAGGTTCCAATAGCCCATAAACATATCAACCTTCATACTATATAACACATGCTTGCTAAAATCCATAGCTACAACAATAAGTAAGTCTTAACTCTTAAAGCGACAAAATATACCTTTATAAGCCCTTAAAATTTCCAAGATTCCAAAGTCGCGCCTTAGCAATTCTTAGCTCTTTCCTTAGGTTCCAATCCGCCCGAGCACTCATGGAGGCTCATGAAGAACCCATCTTCAAGTTCCGACTTCAAAGTCAAGAACTCTCTTAGTTTCCGCCTGCGACTAACATTGAAAATGCTTTTCGAAATCTTTCTATTGAGATATCCTTACAATACCCTAAGGGACATTGGGTTAAAGTCTTGTGGCTAATGGATCAAAACTACAAATTTTTCATGAGAGCTTAGCCAAACAGAGAGTTCTTAAGCAAGAACAATGGTTCTAAAATTTTCTAAGTGTAAAGTGAGCTAGTCTTGCACTAGTATGATACATATAACACGTT
Organism: Przewalskia tangutica; assembly: GCA_029844215.1. NCBI lineage: Eukaryota > Viridiplantae > Streptophyta > Magnoliopsida > Solanales > Solanaceae > Przewalskia > Przewalskia tangutica. Next base: position 92,552 of record JAQGDG010000617.1, on the reverse strand, counting down.
GGAGGGTCTAGATATCAACAAATGAGGCTAGGATGAATATCACAAAGGATTGAGCCCATGTGGACAAGTTGACTTGTCAAATATGTCAAGCTTCGGCAAGACTTATCATCTACATAGGTCAAATGACCATTCTACCCTTGCATTTTCGTCCAAGACCACATGAGGGTGCCACGTGTCGCCTCTCATTCGTCCCATAAAATTCAGAACCGTGGGCCCCACAAAAATGTAAAATTCCTCGGGTGGGCCCCACGTGACCAAATCCGTAAAAATAAATTTCCATAAGGTTAAGAGTTCCATACTCTTCAAATAATGCCTTTTGAGAATCCAATTCTCAACAACGAACATTTTCCTTTCCGGCGTTCGGAAGATTTTCGTCGGAAAAACAATTCTTCCTTTTTCTGACCCAAATCCTAGTCTTGTTTCCTTTCAGACATTCTCTTACATGTCCCGGACTTACGGGGTGTAACATTCTTCCCCCTTGCGAAACATTCGCCCGAATGTTCTTAGTCGATTGTCAAGTTATACAAACTCGACATAAACTACATACTATGCCTATCAATCAAAGCTGCACAAGACCAGCGATGCCACATACGGCCACCACATCATACGTAGACATAACAATGGACCTTTCGTCAGTGGTCCCTTCTCACAAAACTCAGAAGGTTCTGATCTCCTTAAACACGGGATCCCTGTAGAGGTTCCTTTCTTTCCTTGTCATACTTTCTCGTACTATCAAACTTCATCTAGTACGTTCAAAATCTCAAATTGATTTACTGCTCCCCGATCCCGGAGTTACTATCCAAACTTGGCCATATAGTTACTATATTCCCGATAAGGGCTCTTCTCGGTCCCATTTACGACTGGTTCGGTGAACGCGGGCCCACAAACTTCGTACAACGATCAACTAGACTTGGGGCCTAGCACTCCGTAACCTATCACATGGCGGGACCACCAGTCAACCGACATCACGTTCAAACTATGGGTGACCAGAAATGAGTCAGAACCAGGCTATACGTCATACTTAACTTCTCATTCTTAATCAAATAAATCTTTCTCTTATATCGAGGTGCTTCTCACACACCCTCCCATTAACAGAGGGTTCGCCACATAGGCCAAAGTATCTCTCTCGCGCGATCTTCACTATTGTCTTACATTTGTTATGGGGTGATTACAACTTGTGAACTACTACACAGCTATAGTCTCAGTTCACTTATCATTTTTGTCAACATTCTTAACTTTTCACCTTACTAATCAAAGTATTCCTACCTGCAGGGTACTATCACTTTGCAACTCACAGCAATAAAGGGAAACATATACGCTTGGTTAGGGTAAAATCACGAATCTATCGATGCGTATGATTGAAAGAATCGGCATATGCACCATGACGGCGATGTCGCCTCGATCTGTCCATTAGTCCATCATCGCCTGTGATTGAAGGACTTCACGCGAACCATAAACTTCCACCACCTCCGCGGTGGCTAACATCCGAACACCACCTTGGGGAACGCATACCGTGGAGGAAAGGGAATCAACCATCGGCCTCATGGTGAGCCACGCTACCGCTCTTTCTAACCGATATTCCCACTGTATCGCGATCGCGCCACAATAATAACAACCGTCGTCATAACGGCATTTCCGAATGGCGCATTACATATGATACCTCAGGAATATGTGGCCTCGGCCAGGAAAAATCCTTTGCTCCTCCGAGAACCTCCCTCACGGAGCTTGGACCGGCTCCTAAATACCTTGTGGGGTCAAACCTCCACCCGTGGACCGGGGGGTATGTCTTTGGGTAGGGGAAGAATATCTCACTCATTCTTGAGGCTGCTCAGTCCAAGAACTCACCGGATAACCAACGGCTTCCAACCCTCTTCTGTGAGATCTCGCGTTGGCCTCTACCTCGCATACATGCACTGGTTCGTCGCCGAATAACCTCCGCTTTGGTGAAGCGTGCACCGCTATCTTGGTCAATAACATAATCGCTTCATCACCACTATAGTCTTCTCCTAACCGGAAACTGGAGGCTACGTGCCGGGGTCTCAAAACTGGCCTTGAAGAACTTCGCCATGCGGCGCAGACAACATCCGTATACCACAGGCATACGCTTTTCATCAACTCTGAGTCGACTAGTAGCTCGCTACTCCTTTGCCCTCACGTGGCATTTGCGCCTCTCCTTGGGAGGCATAATCTGTAACAATAACAATACGTCGGAGAGAATTATCTTACTAACAGCGACTCTGGGCTACGATCTTGAGTGAGAAGAATGAAACCAACTCCTAAATGTCCGCAGCAGCCTCTGTTTATGGGTGGCGCGCAACACACCAGATAATCAAGACTACACTAGACACGGTCTGAGACATTCCGAGGACTGGCGCTCGATACCACTACACCCGGAACCGGGCGTGGTGGTGCCCTACACAGGCACCCTTCTACCTTAACAACACAAGTAAGCGGAATTTACAACACTTTTTTTAAAAACCAGCGTGCGTGCAAGCCGAAAGGTGTCATATAATATACATAATGAAAGACACTACACTATACATGAGTCCAATCCAGCGTATGAATACAGACTTAAGAGTTTATTTGAAATATGGCGACAAGGCCGCCGTACCCATGCTTGTACAAAGCACATGAAGCGAACTATACCAAAATGATAAACTCGGACAGAGGAGCTATCCAAAACTACGGCGGTCCCACACTGCCGATCACCAAACAGCGTACCTAAACTGCGGCATGAACGCGCCACCCGCTGAGAGGTCGATGCGAAGAATGTACCAGTATGTGAACAATGAAATCGTAATAAAATCATAATCTTCTAAACAAAAGAGACATGTATGATAGCCAACCTACTGATATAACACATAGCGGTCATATCAAGTCGGGGCGAGGCCTCGAAGTCGTGCTCAAATATAACTATGGGTCTCACGCCCATAATATCAATCATGCGGTGGAATCCTTCCTCACCGCCGTGATCCATGATGTAATAACGCCAATAAGGATACATGAACACGGTCCACTCACTTGTGTCCTAAATGCCTCGTGGTCTCATGCCCGGAATCCCGCGTCGTAAAGCATGACCGTAGGGTAACACAATCAATCGGGACATATATGATAATCAAATTACAACACATTGTGCCTTACTAGCAATGAGAGTAGCGATAGTATCCTTACATTATAAAATAGGAAGCTTCATGATCAAAAGCAGGACCGTCCGCGCGATGTCATTTAACCATCTACTCGGGACTATTTCACCGCGTAGGCGCGTGGACCCGCGTGAGTATTCTCGCATGGGACTATTTCACCGCATAAGCCGCGTCGGACTCGCAGGTATTCCTCGCATAGAAATTTGGACCGCCGCGTGGGACTATTTCACTCGCGTAAGTCCTTACGGACGCGTGAGGTATTCCTCGCATCGTGGGTAGCAATTCCACGGAATGCGCAATGCCACAAACGGGAATGACCGAAACGTGATATTCCAATAGCACACAACGGCTGTAGATGACCGCATAGATCCAATTAACAAGCCAAAGTCCTTACGAGCCTGCTTAGAATGATTCACGATTAATCAAGCCAAAGTACTTATCAAGGCACCTTAGACTAATTCTCAATTAATCAAGCCAAAGTACTTATTCAAGGCATACATAGAAAAATTCTCTTTTAACAAGTCAAAGTACTTATCAAGGCACACTTAGACAAATTCTCAATTTATCAAGCCAAAGTACTAATCAAGGCATACATAGAATAATTCTCTTTTAACAAGTCAAAGTACTTATCAAGGCACACTTAGACAAATTCTCAATTTATCAAGCCAAAGTACTAATCAAGGCATACATAGAATAATTCTCTTTTAACAAGTCAAAGTACTTATCAAGGCACACTTAGACAAATTCTCAATTTATCAAGCCAAAGTACTAATCAAGGTACATAGAATAATTCTCTTTTAACAAGTCAAAGTACTTATCAAGGCACACTTGGACAAATTCTCAATTTATCAAGCCAAAGTACTAATCATGGCATACATAGAATAATTCTCTTTTAACAAGTCAAAGTACTTATCAAGGCACACTTAGACAAATTCTCAATTTATCAAGCCAAAGTACTACGTACGTACATTCTTTATAAAAGACTCTTTCTATGTAAAGCCCCGAGATACTAACACAGTAGTATCAAGGCGTGTCTATTTTTCAAAGTAAGTTACTACACTTTTAGAAAACTCATTTCAAAGCTTGAAATCAAGTAACTCCAAATTTTCACAATCTAGGCAACTTATGCGATTAATCAAAATAGACAACTTTCTAACCTTCCATAAAGTCGTTATAACGAACTTCCCATAAAGCCGTTATAACCCTTTATGGTTTTAGACGTATCCATTCCTTTTATAACCAAGAGACTTATGCTTAAAAGCTAAGTATCACATACTTATTAAATCAGTTCTTAACTTTCAAAATACTTCAAGTCTCTTAATAGTTAGAAAACAAGTTTTCTTCACTTTTAAACCTCAAATAACTTCACCTTAACACAAGTTACTTCTCTTAAAAATCATGTCATTTCTCCTCTTTAAATCAAATAAGTAAATCACTCCTTTGACTCCCACAAAGTCATTATAATGACCTTTAGGTTTTAGAACTAAGGCCTAGCCAAAAGATTTGAAACCACTTCCTTTTAAGACTACATGTACTTTAAGTAAAAATACCTTCACTTTTAAGAATCCAAACTTCATCAAGAAAATGGATTACAACTTACAATCTAAACATCAAAGTACAATCAAGGAAGTACATAGAACAAATTCTATTTTAGGCAATCCAAATACAACCAAGGAATGGATCATTCGAGGAGTAGAACCTCGTTCTTTATCTTAAGGAATCATGCTAGAAGAGGAGATAGTTCACATACCTTTGCTCAATATCCACAAGCTAAGCCGAATACGCCGATGCGTGAAGTGTCAACCTATAATGGTCTGACAAGACTATCAACTTCTAGTCTCGGCGTAGAATAATACTAAGTATACCTCAATTCTCACGGAAAATCGGCGACTTCCTTTGTTTCTACTCACTTTGCCACCTTTTTCAAGGCGAATACACAACCAACAAGCCACATTTAAGGCTCCAAAGAACAATCGAACAAAGGGATTACACGCCTTACAATACGTAAAATTCCGCCCCACAATTCATAATGGCGTAGTTCAATACTTACTAGTCATTCTCGCCAACAATGACTCAACACAAGTCTTTCCAATTCTTTTTACAATTCCAAGTTCTAAGGTATAACATGTTAGATAGTCTAAACAACTTTAACAACTACAATTTCTTTCTTTATACAACTTGTCATGACTTAAGCGAATAATCAACTTGAATTGTAGTCTTAAGGCTAACATGCTAGTTTCCGGATTAGGGTTCCAATAGCCCATAAACATATCAACCTTTATACTATATAACACATGCTTGCTAAAATCCATAGCTACAACAATAAGTAAGTCTTAACTACTAAAACGACAAAATATACCTTTATAAGCCCTTAAAATTTCCAAGATTCCAAAGTCGCGCCTTAGCAATTCTTAGCTCATTTCCTTAGGTTCCAATCCGCTCCAAGCACTCCTTAGAGTCCTATGAAGAACCCATCTTCAAGTTCCAACTTCAAAGTTGAAGAACTCTCTTAGTTTCCGCCTTGCGACTAACGTGAAAATGCGTTTTTTCCGAAATCTTTCTATTGAGATATCCTTACAATACCCTAAGGGACATTGGGTTAAAGTATTGTGGCTAATGGATCAAAACTACAAATTTTTCATGTGAGAGCTTAGCCAAACCCGAGAGTTCTTAAGCAAGAACAATGGTTCTCTAAAATTTTCTAAGTGTAAAGTGAGCTAGTCTTGCACTAGTATGATACATATAACACATTGGAGGGTCTAGATATCAACAAATGTGAGGCTAGGATGAATATCGCGAAGTTGAGCCCATGTGGACAAGTTGACTTGGTCAAATATGTCAAGCTTGCAAGACTTATCATCTACATAGGTCAAATGACCATTCTAGCCCTTGCATTTTCGTCCAAGACCACATGAGGGGGTGCCACGTGTCGCCCTCTCATTCGTCCATAAAATTCTGTAACCCTCGTGGGCCCCACAAAAAATGTAAAAATTCCTCGGGTGGGCCCCACGTGACCAAATCCGTAAAAAATAAATTTCCATAAGGTTAAGAGTTCCATACTCTTCAAATAATGCCTTTTGAGAATCCAATTCTCAACAACGAACATTTTTCCTTTCCGGCGTTCGGAAGATTTTCCGTCGGAAAAACAATTCTTCCTTTCGTACCCAAATCCTAGTCTTGTTTCCTTTCGTACATTCTCTCTTACATGTCCTGGACTTACGGGGTGTAACATTCTTCCCCCCTTAGAAACATTCGTCCTCGAATGTTCTTAGTCGGTTGTCAAGCTATACAAACTCCGGCATAAACTCTATACTATGCCTATCAATCAAAACTGCACAAGACCAACGATGCCACACATGGCCACCACATCATACGTAGACATAACAATGGACCTTTCGTCCGTGGTCCCTTCTCACAAAACTCGAAGGTTACAGTCTCCTTAAACACGGGATCCCCTAGAGGTTCCTTTCTTTCCTTGTCATACTTTCTCGTACTATCAAACTCATCTAGTACACGTACAAAATCTCAAATTCTGTTTCTGTTCCCCAATCCTTGGAGTTACTATCCAAACTTGGCCATATAGTTACTTACATTCCCGATAAGGCTCTTCTCGGTCCTTACGACCTAGTTCCGGTGGAACGCGTCCACAAACTCGTACAACGATCAACTAGACTTGGGCCTAGCACCCTCGTAACCCTATCACATAATGACCACTGCAACCGACATCACCCCATTCCAAACTCTGGTGACCCAAAATGAGTCGAACCCGACTCATCGTCATACTTAACTTCTCATTCTTAGTGAAATAAATCTTTCTCTTATCTCAAGGTGCTTCTCACCCTACCCTCCCGTTCACTGAGGTTCGCCACATAGGCCAAAGTATCTCTACGCCCGATCTTCCTATTGTCTTACCTTTTATGGGTGATTACAACTTGTGAACTCTACACAACTATAGTCTCAGTTCACTAATCATTCTTGTCAACATTCTTAACTTTTCACCTTACTAATCAAAGTATTCCTACCTCTGGGGTACTATCACTTTACAACTCTAGCAATAAAGGGAAAACATATACGCTAGGTAAAATCGAATCTATCAATGCGCGTATGATTGAAAAGAATCGACATATACCGTAACCGTAGTGATGTCGCCTCCGATCTGTCCGGTAGTCACGTCATCTCTCAAGTTGAAGGACCGCGAGAACCATAAACTCCACCCTGACCTCCACCACGGCTGGCTAACATCTGAACACCCTGCCCTGGGGAACGCACAGCTGTGGAGGAAAGGGAATCAACCATCGGCCTCATAGGCTGAGCCACCTTACGCGCTTCTTTCTTAGGACATTCCACTTCGGTGACGGCCACAATAATAACAACCATCTGTGTCATAACGGCATTTCCCCGAATGACGCTTACCACATATGATACACTGAGGAATATGTGGCCCGACCGAGAAAATCCTGTGCTCCTCTGAGAACCTCTACCTCTGGAGCTTGGACCGGCTCCTAAATACCTTGTGGGGTCAAACCTCCCACCGTGGACTGCGGGTATGTCTGGGTAGGCTGACGAATATCTCACTCATTGCCGAAATCTTCGTCCAAGAACTCACCGAGATAACCAACCGGTCTAGCCCTCTACGCAGATCTCGCGTTGCCCTCTACCCTCTGTACACCTGCTCTGCTTGGCCGAATAACCTCCCCGGTGAAATCAGAGCCTCGCTATCTTGGTCAATAACATAATCGCTTCCCTCGCCCTATAGTCTTCCCAATCGAGAAGCTGGAGGCTCGTGTCGGGTCTCAAAACTGGCGCAGAAGAACTCGCCATCGCGCACAACATCCGATATACCGGGCATACGCCTATCAACTCTCGAGTGCGACTAGTAGCTCTGCACTCCTTTGCCCTCCTGGGCGGCTGCTGCCCTTCTTGGAGGCATAACTGTAACACAACAATACGTCAGAGAGGAATTATCTTACTAACACAGCTCTAGGGCACGATCTTAGAGTGAGAAGAATAGAAACCAACTCCTAAATGTCCTGTAGCCTACTTATGGGTGTGGCGCGCAACACACCGATAATCAAGACTTACTAGACACGGTCAGTAGACATTCAGAGGACTGATTGCTCGATACCACTACGTCACACCCCGAACCCGGGCAGTGAATGGTGCCCTACCGCACCGCTTCTACCTAACAACACAAGTAAACCTGGAATTTACAATACTTTTTTTAAAACCAACGTCGTGCGGCAAAGCCGTCAAGGCTGCCATATAATATACATAATGAAAGACACTACACTGTACGTAGGTCAATCCACGTATGAATACGGACCTAAGAGTTTCATCTGAAATATGACGGACAAGGCCCCGCCGTACCCATAATCGTATAAAGCCTGCATCAAGGAACTATACCAAAATGATAAACTCAGGCAGGGAGCTATCCAAAACTACGAGCGGTCCACACTGCCGATCACCAAACAGCGTACCTAAACTGCGGCATGAGCGCGACCGGAAGGAGGTCGACGAGAATGTACCAAATATGTGAATGAAATGCGTAATAAAATCATAACATCTAAACAAAGCAGAGACATGTATGATAGCCAACCTACGATACATAACACATAAGCCATATCAAGTCGGGGACGCAGCGCTCAAAGTCATTACTCAAATATAACTATGGGTCTCACGCCCGTAATATCAATCATGCGTGGAATCTTCCTCACCTCATGTGATCCATGATGTAATAACGCCAATAAGGATACATGAACACCCAGCCTCCCTCGTGTCCTAAATGCCTGGTCTCATGCCTGAATCCCACATCGTAAAGCATGACCATAGGTAACACAATCAAATCAGGGACATATATGATAATCAAATTACAACACATTGTGCCTTACTAGCAATGAGTAAGCGATGGTATCCTTACATTATAAAATAGGGCTCGTGATCAAAACAGACCATCCGCCGCGGTATCATTTAACCATCCTACTCGCGGGACTATTTCACCCGCATAGCCGCGTGGACCGCGTGAGGTATTCTCGCATGGGACTATTTCACCGCATAAGCCCGTCACGAATCGCGTGAGGTATTCTCGCATAGGCTGGACCCGCCCGCATGGGACTATTTCACCCGCATAAGTCCTTACGGACCCGCATGAGGTATTCCTCGCATCGTGTGTAGCAATTCCACGGAATCTGCAAATGCCACAAACCCGGGGAATGACCCCGAAACGACTGATATTCCAATAGCACACAACCGGCTATTTCCAGCACACATAGGCAAATCCTCAATTAACAAGCCAAAGTCCTTACCAAGGCACACTTAGAATGATTCACAATTAATCAAGCCAAAGTACTTATCAAGGCACACTTAGACTAATTCTCAATTAATCAAGCCAAAGTACTTATTCAAGGCATACATAGAAAAATTCTCTTTTAACAAGTCAAAGTACTTATCAAGGCACACTTAGACAAATTCTCAATTTATCAAGACAAAGTACTAATCAAGGCATACATAGAATAATTCTCTTTTAACAAGTCAAAGTACTTATCAAGGCACACTTAGACAAATTCTCAATTTATCAAGCCAAAGTACTAATCAAGGCATACATAGAATAATTCTCTTTTAACAAGTCAAAGTACTTATCAAGGCACACTTAGACAAATTCTCAATATATCAAGCCAAAGTACTAATCAAGGCATACATAGAATAATTCTCTTTTAACAAGTCAAAGTACTTATCAAGGCACACTTAGACAAATTCTCAATTTATCAAGCCAAAGTACTAATCAAGGCATACATAGAATAATTCTCTTTTAACAAGTCAAAGTACTTATCAAGGCACACTTAGACAAATTCTCAATTTATCAAGCCAAAGTACTACGTACGTACATTCTTTTATAAAAGACTCTTTCTATGTAAAGCCCCAAGATACTAACACGTAATATCAAGGCGTGTCTATTTTTCAAAGTAAGTTACTACACTTTTAGAAAACTCATTTCAAAGCTTGAAATCAAGTAACTCCAAATTTTCACAATCTAGGCAACTTATGTAGATTAATCCAAAATAGACAACTTTCTAACCTTCCATAAAGCCGTTATAACCAACTTCCCATAAAGCCGTTATAACCCTTTTGGTTTTAACGATCCATTCCTTTATAACCAAGAGACTTATGCTTAAAAGCTAAGTATCACATCTTATTAAATCAAGTTCTTAACTTTCAAAATACTTCAAGTCTCTAATAGTTAGAAAACAAGTTTTCTTCTACTTTTAAACCTCAAGTAACTTCACCCCAACACAAGTTACTTCTCTTAAATCATGTCATTTCTCCTCTTTTAAATCAAATAAGTAAATCACTCATTTGACTCTAAAGTCATTATAATGACCTTTAGGTTTTAGAACTAAGGCTAGCCAAAAGATTTGGAAACCACTTTTTTAAGACTACATGTACTTTAAGTAAAAATACATTCACTTTTAAGAATCCAAACTTCATCAAGAAAATGGATTCTACAACTTACAATCTAAACATCAAAGTACAATCAAGAAGTACATAGAACAAATTCTATTTTAGGCAATCCAAATACAACGAGGAATGGATCATTGAGGAGTAGAACCTACTTTCTTTATCTTAAGGAATCATGCTAGAAGGAGATAGTTCACATACCTTTCGTCTAATATCCACAAGCTGGCGAACACGCGTGACGAAGTTGTCAACCTATAATGGTCACAACAAGACTATCAACTTCTAGTCTCAACGTGAATAATACTAAGTATACCTCTAATTCTATGGAAAATCGGGCGAGACTTCCTTTGTTTCTACTCACTTTACCACCTTTTCAAGGCCGAATACAATAACCAACAAGCCACGTTTAAGGATCCAAACAACAACCAAACAAAGGGGATTACACGCCTACAATACGTGTAAATTCGCCCCACAATTCATACGAAATAGTTCAATACTTACTAGTCATTCTCGGCCAACAATGACTCAACACAAGTCCTTTCCAATTCTTTTTTACAATTCCAAGTTCTAAGGTCTAACATGTTAGATAGTATAAACAACTTCAACAACTACAATTTCGCCTTTATACAAATACGTCGGCGACTTAAGCGAATAATCAGCGAATTGTAGTCTTAAGGCTAACATGCTAGTTTCGGATTAGGGTTCCAATAGCCCATAAACATATCAACCTTCATACTATATAACACGTGCTTGCTAAAATCCATAGCTACAACAATAAGTAAGTTAACTACTAAAGCGACAAAATATACCTTTATAAGCCCTTAAAATTTCCAAGATTCCAAAGTCGCCTTAGCAATTCTTAGCTCCTTTCCTTAGGTTCCAATCCGCTCCAAGCACTCCCAGAGGCCTATGAAGAACCCATCTTCAAGTTCCAACTTCAAAGTCAAGAACTCTCTTATTTTCCGCCATGCGACTAACGTGAAAATCGTTTTTTCCAAATCTTTCTATTGAGATATCCTTACAATACCTAAGGGACATTGGGTTAAAGTCTTGTGGCTAATGGATCAAAACTACAAATTTTTCATGAGAGCTTAGCCAAACCCGAGAGTTCTTAGCGAGAACAATGGTTCTCAAAATTTTCTAAGTGTAAAGTGAGCTGATCTTGCACTAGTATGATACATATAACACGTTGGAGGTCTAGATATCAACAAATGTGAGGCTAGGATGAATATCACAAGGATTGAGCCCGTGTGGACAAGTTGACTTGGTCAAATATGTCAAGCTTGCAAGACTTATCATCTACATAGGTCAAATGACCATTCTAGCCCTTGCATTTTCGTCCAAGACCATGAGGGGGTGCCACGTGTCTCCCTCATTCGTCCATAAAATTCCGTAACCTCGTGGGCCCCACAAAAATGTTAAAATTCGGGTGGGCCCCACGTGACCAAATCCGTAAAAATAAATTTCCATAAGGTTAAGAGTTCCATACTCTTCAAATAATGCCTTTTGAGAATCCAATTCTCAACAACGAACATTTTTCCTTTACGTTCGGAAGATTTTCCGTCGGAAAAACAATTCTTCCTTCGTACCCAAATCCTAGTCTTGTTTCCTTCGCACATTCTCTCTTACATGTCACGGACTTACGGGTGTAACATTCTTCCTTAGAAACATTCGTCCTCGAATGTTCTTAGTCGATTGTCAAGCTATACAAACTCGGATAAACTCTATACTATGCCTATCAATCAAAGCGCACAAGACCAACGATGCCACACATGGCCACTACATCATACGTAGACATAACAATGGACCTTTCGTCCGTGGTCCCTTCTCACAAAACTCGAAGATTCTGATCTCCTTAAACACGGATCCCCAGAGGTTCCTTTCTTTCCTTGTCATACTTTCTCGTACTATCAAACTCATCTAGTACACGTACAAAATCTCAAATTACATTTGTTCCCCAATCCTTGGAGTTACTATCCAAACTTGGCCATATAGTTACTTACATTCCCGATAAGGCTCTTCTCGGTCCTTACGACCTAGTTCCGGTGGAACGCATCCACAAACTCGTACAACAATCAACTAGACTTGGGCCTAGCACCCTCGTAACCCTATCACATAGCGGGACCACTACCAACTGACATCACCCCATTCCAAACTACCGGCTGACCCGAAATGAGTCCAGAACCCGACTCATCGTCATACTTAACTTCTCATTCTTAGTCTGAAATAAATCTTTCTCTTATCTCGAGGTACTTCTCACCCTACCCTCCCATTCACTAGAGGTTCGCCACATAGGCCAAAGTATCTCTACTGCCCAATCTTCCCTATTGGTCTTACACTGTTATGGGGTGATTACAACTTGTGAACTCTACACAACTATAGTCTCAGTTCACTTATCATTCTTGTCAACATTCTTAACTTTTCACCTTACTAATCAAAATATTCCTACCTCTGGGGTACTATCACTTTACAACTCTAGCAATAAAGGGAAAACATATACGCTAGGGTAAAATCTGAATCTATCAATGCACGTATGATTCAAAAGAATCGACATATACCTGTAACCCTGCGCGATGTCGCCTCCTGATCCTGTCCAGTAGTCACGTCATCTCTGCGGTTCGAAGGACCGCCAGAACCATAAACTCCACCCTGACCTCCACCACGGCTGGCTAACATCTGAACACCCTTCGGGAGCATTTGTGGAGAAGGGAATCAACCATCGGCCTCATAAGGTGAGCCACCCACGGCGCTCTTTCTAGCAGGACATTCCCACTTCTTGGCCCTGACGGCCACAATAATAACAACCATCGTGTCATAATGGCATTTCCCGAATGACGCTTACCACATATGATACACTGAGGAATATGTGGCCTCGACCGAGAAAATCCTCTGCTCCTCTGAGAACCTCTACCTCTGGAGCTTGGATCGGCTCCTAAATACCTTATGGGGTCAAACCTTCCACCTGTGGACTGCGGGGGTATGTACTGGGTAGGCTGGGACAAATATCTCACTCGCTGCTGAGGCTGCTCGTCCAAGAACTCACCGGATAACCAACCGGCCTAGCCTCTTCGCAGATCTCGCGTTGGCCTCTACCCTCTGTACACATGCATCTTGGTAGAATAACCTCCCTGGCGGTGAAAGCACCGCTGTTATACCGTATTTCAGAGTATGTACGCGTGCGTCGTATTGTAATTTAAGCCTTAAAGTTGGCTAGTTTGAAAATTGTACACAACACCCGATTGAGTCGTTGACTAAAGCGTTTCCACGGACTTTCGTAGGAAAATTCGGTATGTCATTTTTAATTTTTATGGATTTTTCAGAGATGAAACATTTTGGACAACGGGAGGGTGACATGTGTCACCCTCGCATTGGAAAACTTGAGCGGCAACGCTTGCGCGGACGATTTGCCTTGGCTTTTGTCAAGGATTAGGTAGGATATTTTTGGGTAGATGGATAAGGTAGCACATGGCTAAATCTTGACCTTACACTTGCTATACACTTGGAAGAATCTTGGCCATTGGTTGGCCATGGCTTGACCTATAAATACCCCTCTAAGTGAAGGCTTTCTTCATCCACAAATTGTTCTAAGTGATAAATCCCTTCCTCCCTCTTGTTGACTCGTCCAAGAGCCCTCTCCTCTCTTGTGAGCTAGCGAGAGCCTCCCCTTCCCTGTGGTGCTTACTAAGCCAGGTACCCCTTACCTAGTTATTTTCGTATAATACCCTTTGTTGTGGTATAGAAATACTCTCTAGTATTGTTATAATGCCCAAATACCTTGGCCCATATACCTTGTAGTATTCCCAGTTACACTTATACAAAAGCCGGAAAATACTATTATACTTCCTCGATCCACAAAAACGAAACCACTAAGTAAATCTTCACCGTAGTTGAAGTTATAAGTAGAAGTTGGTTAGAAGCTTCTAAGGGTTGTTGGAGCGGAGTTGGAGCGCACGAGTAGGAGCTAAACCTTGCTGGGATCGGCATATAACTCGGATAATTTTGGGCGTATCGAGGTAAACACTCTTGACCTTCTATTGTAATTGGAAATTACATGTTATAGAATATATAGTTGAAGTATACTATATATAGAATTGAACATAGTTGTGCGGCAATGTCTTTTGACTTAAGCTGAATAATACTTACGGCAATGTCTTGCGACTTAAGCACGAAGTTAAATAAGAGAATCAATGTAATTACATAGGGTGTATTCTGAGTAGATCTTTCAGTATTAGCGTGTGTAGAATTGTACGTCCGTTAGACGTGCAAACCCCTGGTTGGCTTGGTAGAGCCTCGATAAAGGAGAGATTAGCTGTGGGGAGGTGGGAGAGTCTAATTTTACGTAGAATATTCTATGTGGAGACCTTGATGTTAATAGGCGCCTGTGGCCTCTATAGGTTGAAGTACTACGTGTGGCGTGATCTACTTGGCTTAAGGAGTAGCGGCGGTTTGAAGAGAAATTACTTGGAGCGTTTTATATTAGTCGGTGTCGTCGCGAGGTATGTGAACCTCTTCCTATCTGTTTCTAGCATGATATGTGTATAACTATGTAGTGCGATGAGGCGTACGTGTTAAGCTGTATTTGATTGGTTTGAAACATAAGGTGTTATAACGCTTTATGAAGTTGGTTATAACGACCTTATGTAGGTAAGAAAATTCTTTGTGGTTTTAAAAGGTAAGCGACTTGATGTGTGATAATAAAGAACTTGAAGTATTTCAAAAGACTGTTTGAAAGAAGAGTAATACTTGGTTTTGAAAACATAAGAGTTATACTAGCTTTATGGGAAGTTAGGTATAACGTCTTAAGGAAGAGTAAAATGAATAGGTTTATTGATCTTAAAAGATAAGAGACTTGACTTGAATGAATTAATATGAATTTTTGTGTGAAGCCTCATTCATGAGTAATAGTACTTGGTTTGTGAGAGGAATAATGTTTCTTGATTTGAAATCGAATGTGTGTCGACAAACCACTGCAGCGTTAATAAAGGAAAATGTATTGAATAATTAAGTATTATTAAAACCGAGAGAACCTCCATCCGCATGAAGCTAAGATGAGACAAAATGATATTACATTTCTAGATCATGGCTGCTTAATAAAATTGATTATGAACAAGAATAACCTACTCGCCTATGACATGTGTTACTCAATTGTTTTAAAAAGAGATTAAGACAATTGAACTATGAAACTTTTCTAAAAAGAGACTTGTGTAATTGAAATTAGGCAAACCGAGCGTTAGGAAAAGAAAGGCATTGGGTTGTCTTAAAATGGTTTAAACATAAAGTGTTATATGACTTTATGGGAAGTTAGTTATAACGACTTTATGAAAACAAAAGATAAGGTTTTATCATTGGTTTTAATGTGGTAACTTGACTTTAAAAGAGAAGTGTTTGGTCTAAAAAGAAGGTATGTATTGCCTTAATTTGGTTTTAAAAGGAAAGTATGGAGGTTGTTTTGGTTTACTTAAAAGATATAAGTCACTCTATTTTTATACTACTGGTGTCGGGTGACTTTTATAAAGGAATGGATCTTTAAAAGGAATTTAACGAACGTAATCTTGTAGGGTTAAAAACCGGACTTTGTATAAAATGAAAGTAGCTTGGTTGTGTAACTTGCCTATGCTTGTTGGTGTAACTTGCTTATGCTTGTGGTGATAGCCTTTGTTGTGCAAATGGTGTTCTATATAACGCGTCTCTCAATGGAGTGCCGTTGACTTGTTGAGACTTACTTGGAGCGTCTGCGATGGACGGAAAATTCCACGGTATGCTTCCTGCTGATAGTGCTATTCCATGGACTAGCTCTCCACGAGGTTTCTTGTTCGCCTTGGTACCGGTGGTGGCTTCGTACTGCCCGTCTCCTGGCTGATTCGCCTTGGTACGTAGTTAGCCCTCGCACTTGCCCGTTCAGTGTAGTGACGAAGTATCGTGATGACGGCTTGGTACCCGGTGGTCAGCCCTCGTACTGCCGGTCGACACGTGACGACCTTGTATCTCGGTAGTCGGCTCTCGCGCTTGCCGTGTTAACCGTGTTTGTGGTTGCATTGTATTATTGATACAGTCGGATCAGGTAGTTGTACTTGTCTGCACGGTTTTATGACACAGGTGGGACACAGTGTTCATGTATACTTGGTATTGTTATATCATAAAGCTGCGTGATGAGGAAGAAATTCCACGAACGCAGTGATAATTTGGAGGCGTGAGTCCTGACTTGATGTAGCTGGTTATATGTTATGCATCTGTAGTTTGGTCATCATACATGTCTCTGCTTTTATAGACTATTATGATTTCATTTACTGATTTATAGTTTCACATACTTAGTACTGTTGTCGACCTCGCCCGAAATTGCGTTCATCGCAGTAGTAAGTACATCTACCGTCGATCCGCGTTTAGGATCTCATTTCAGCGTTTGGGAAGCTCCGTTGTCGGAGGCTTATCTTTGGTATGTTACCCAGTGCGTAAGTTCTTATGCGTTCGGGGTATGGCGGGAGCCCTATCCGTCATAGTTGTTGTATAAATCTTAGAGTGCAGCCTTTGTTGTGGGCGGGGTTGTAAGGATTATGCTTGTTCAAATGTCTTTATATATATATGTTAAAAGGCAACTGCTTTGGTTGCTTTGTTTATTTATAATATCTCTCATTTCATGTTCATGTTTTATTTTCTTGATTTTCTCACGATGATTGTATCACTAGGGTGCTGGTAAGGCACCGATCCACGGGCGATTCGGTCACGACAAAATGTTATCGAGCGATTAGTCTCCGGAAAGTGTCTGCACTGCGTGTCAGTAGAGTCTTGATTATCGATGTGTTGTACACCACATCTATGATCGTGAGGCTGCAAGACATTTAGGATTAGTTTCCATTCTTCTCATTCGAGATCGTGCCTTGGCGTGTGATAAGATTGACCCTCCGACATCTTCGTTTTACGATTATGCCTCCGCTGCGTAGGGTAACCCGCCCGGGCGGCAAGGCAAAGCGTGAAGGAAGGCTGCGAGTAGAGCAGCGTGGCGAGACCACAAGACTGAGCCTCGACCCGCGATGAGAAGCGGAGAGATGGGTCACGCCGAGGTGGCCCGATTAATGGCGGTTGTGGCGGATATGAGATAGGTTGGGCGCAGCAGCCCGATGGCGCCCGATGGTTCACCCTAGATCGGATAGTTCGAGGCTACGGATTTTACGAGTTGTAGGCGCGAGTTTTATGGGTCGAGGCACGAGGATGATCCGCAGGAGTTCATCCGACGATTCTGGATCGTAGAGTAATCAGGCATCGAGACCCAGTCGCTGGTCCTAGGTTCACATCACCGCGTGATACCGCGGTGATCGTTTGATTCGTAGGAGCCGTCCCGGGAGAGAATGCACTTTCGCTATATGGACGAGTTCTCGAGGCATTCCTTGCACATTTCTTGCCTCTGTAGAGGAGGGCCCGGCGACAGATTTTTGGTGTTATTCAGAACGGGCCGTGACGGTTCGGAGTACAATGTAGTCCGACTCATTGGCGAGACGCCCAGCGTTGGTAGCTAGTATGGAAGATCGAGTGCACCGATTTGTTCTGGCTCGATGATCACCTGGCGAGAGCTGTTCGGTGTAGCTCTTGATGGCATGGACATTGCCGCATGCAGCGTATGCACTAGGATGTGAGCGGATAAATCGGCGAATGACGAGTGGTCGCAGAAGAGGCCGAAACAGGGTCCTTTGGTGACTTTCGAGGCGGACCGCCAAAGAAGAGCGATTATGCGCCCACCAGTACAAAGTGGTCCTCCGCCGGGACCTTCGAGATGTTCAGAGCGAGTTGGGGCTCCCGTGTTTGATTTTCGAGAGCAGGAGTGCTCGCGGATGAGGTTGCCCTTGTCTCGGTGTGGCGGGTTGGAAAACTTCATAAGGGAGAGTGTCGTCATCGACTGGAGATTGTTATTTTGCGCCAGCAGGCCATCTGCAAGAGACTGTCCCGACTGTGGGTAGCACCGGTAGATAGCATGGACTACTAGAGCGATTATGGTTCTTCACCTTCCATAGCCAGGCAGGATGTTCGTACACCGGCAGGCCCCGGTAGAGGTCGCGGTGGGAGTTCCCAGTTTTAGCGGTCCTTTGAACCGCCTATTGTCAGGTATATCCTTAACCCTCTAGAGACTTATATTGTATTGATGTTGATGATGTGTTTAGTGTTATGTTCGGATAGATTTGTGCTAAAATGTGATTTAGAAACCTGGTCAGTAAGAAAAAGGGTAAGCCTGGGGGTGAGACATGATAAACCATAGAATATTACAGTTGAGACCTTAGATGTAAGGTCGTCTTGAGTACCAGATTTTGTAAGTGATCCTTGTCGGAGTGCATTTTTATGCCTAGAACGTTTTGTGTGACAAAGTCCCTGGGTAGTGTGAAATGGAAGTGGTAGCTTTCATGACCTGTAGAGGTAAGATTGTTTGGATCTAGAAACTAGAGAGTTGGCGTGACGGAGGGTCGGGTTGAGGGCGTGTTGCGTGTCAACCCATAGCCCGATTGATGTTGGTCGGCTCGGTGGTCCCGCCGAGGTGGTCACCGGTGTTAGGCCCAGTTTTGATGACCATCGATGAGTTCGTGGATATGTTCACCGAAGCGGATCGTGAAGGCGGGAATGGCCTTAAGAAAATGCGTGTGTTAGTTCGCACAGCGTGGCGTTGGCAACTTGTTAGAAAGATCTTCTTCAGAATCCGTCTTGAGAAGGAACATTCGGACGAATGTTTCTAAGGAGGAGAATGTTATACCGTATTTCAGTATATGCGTGGCGGCGTCGTATTGTAATTTAAGCCTTAAAGTTGGCTAGTTTGAAAATTGTACACAACACCCGATTGAGTCGTTTTTCGCGAAACGTTTCCACAGCTTTCGTAGGAAAATTCGGCTATGTCATTTTAATTTTTGCAGATTTTTTGAGAGATGAAACATTTTGGACCAACGGGAGGGTGACATGTGTCACCTCGCATTGAAGGCTCGACGGCAACTTGGCCTTGCCTTGGACGATTTGCCTTGGCTTTTTTGTCAAGGATTAGGTAGGATATTTTTGGGTAGATGGATAAGGTAGCACATGGCTAAATCTTGACCTTACACTTGCTATACACTTGGAAGAATCTTGGCCATTGGTTGCCATGGCTTGACCTATAAATACCCTCTAAGTGAAGGCTTTCTTCATCCACAAATTGTTCTAAGTGATAAATCCCTTCCTCCCTCTTGTTGACTCTCGTCAGAGCCCTCTCCACTCTCTTGTGAGCTAGCCGAGAGCCTCCCCTTCCCTTTTGTGGTGCTCCTAGTAGAGGGTACCCACTGCTTAGTTATTTTATAATACCCCTTGTTGTGGTATAGAAATACTCTCTAGTATTGTTATAATGCCCAAATACCTCGCCCATATACCTTGTAGTATTCCCGAGGTTACACTTATACAAAAGCCAGAAAATACTATTATACTTCCTCGATCACAAAAACGAAACCCTAAGTAAATCTTCACCCGTAGTTGAAGTTATAAGTAGAAGTTGGTTAGAACTTCTGGGGGTTGTTTGAGGCGGGTTGGAGCGCACGGAGTAGGAGCTAAACCTTGCTCGGGATCGACATATAACTTTCGGATAATTTTGGGCGACGAGGTAAACACTCTTGACTTTCTATCAGAATTGGAAATTACATGTTATAGGAATATATAGTTGAAGTATACTATATATAGAATTGAACATAGTTGTGCGGCAATGTCTTTTGACTTAAGCTGAATAATACTTACGGCAATGTCTTGCGACTTAAGCTGAAGTTAAATAGAAGCTGAATGTAATTACATAGGGTGTATCAGACATGGACTGTAGTAATCTTTGTGTGTAGAATTGTACACGTCCAGGTTAGACGTGCAAACCCCACGGTTGGCTTGGTAGCGGCCTCGATAAATGAGAAGATTAACGCCGCCATGGGGGAGGTGCTGCCGAATTTTCTGTAGAATATTCTACGTGGAGACCTTGATGTTAATAGGCGCCTTGTGGCCTCTATGGGTTGAAGTACTACGTGTGGCGTGATCTACTTGGCAAGGAGTAGCCGAGCGCTTTGAAGTACTTGAGCGTTTTGCTATTAGTCGGTAATCATCGCGGTATGTGAACCTCTTCCTATCTGTTCTAGCATGATATGTGTATAACTATGTAATACGGTGACGTATACGTGTTAGCTGTATTTGATTGGTTTGAAACATGGGTGTTATAACGGCTTTATGGGAAGTTAGTTATAACATCCTTATGTAGGTAAGAAAATTCTTTGTGGTTTTAAAAGGTAACGACTTGATGTGTGATAATAAAGAACTTGAAGTATTTCAAAAGACTGTTTGAAGAAGAGTAATACTTGGTTTTGAAAACATAAGAGTTATACTAGCTTTATGGGAAGTTAGGTATAACGTCTAAAGGAAGTTAAAATGAATAGGATTATATAACTTAAAAGATAATAGACTTTACTTTAATGTATTAATATTAATGATTTGTGAAGCATCATTCGAGAGTAATGAGTAATAGGTTTGGGAGAGGTATAATGTTTCTTGATTTGAAATCGAATGTGTATCGACAAACCACTGCGGCGTTAATAAAGGAAAATGTATTGAATAATTAAGTATTATTAAAACCGAGAGAAACCTCCATCTGCATAGAAGCTAAGATGAGACAAAATGATATTACATTTTCTAGATCATGGCTGCTTAATAAAATTGATTATGAACAAGAATAACATACTCGCCTATGACATGTGTTACTCAATTGTTTTAAAAAGAGATTAAGACAATTGAACTATGAAACTTTTCTAAAAAGAGACTTGTGTAATTGAAATTAGGCAAACTGGAACGTTAGGGAAAAGAAAGGCATTGGGTTGTCTTAAAATGGTTTAAAACATAAAGTGTTATAACAGCTTTATGGGAAGTTGGTTATAACGACTTTATGAAAACAAAAGAGAAGGTTTTATCATTGGTTTTAATGTGGTAACTTGACTTTAAAAAGAGAAGTGTTTTGGTCTAAAAAGAAGGCATGGTATTGCCTTAATTTGGTTTTAAAAAGGAAAGTATGGAGGTTGTTTTGGTTTACTTAAAAGATATAAGTCACTCTATTTTTATACTACGTATCGGGTGACTTTTATAAAGGAATGGATCTTTAAAAGGAATTTAACGAACGTAATCTTGTGGGTTAAAAACCGGACTTTGGCATAAAATGAAAGTAGCTTGAGTTGTGTAACTTGCCTATGCTTGTTGGTGTGTAACTTGCTTACGCTTGTGGTGATAGCCTTTATTGTGCAAATGGTGTTCTATATAACGCGTCTCAATGGAGTGCTTAGGTTGACTTGTTGAGGACTTACTTGGGCGTCGCAGGTGTGGAAAATTCCACGGGTATGCTCGCAGTGATAGTGCTATTCCATGGACTAGCTCTCCGTGAGGTTTCTTCTTGTTCGGCCTTGGTACGGTGGTCGGCCAGACTTGCCCGTCTCGTGGCTGATTCGGCCTTAGTACACAGTAGTTAGCCCTCGCTTGCCCGCTCGATGTAGTAGCGAAGTCTCGTGATACGCCGCGGTACCGGTGGTCAGCCCTCGTACTTGCCCCGTCGCCTCGTGACCGGCCTTGGTATCTAGTAGTCGGCTCGCACTTGCCGTGTCGCCGTGTTTGTGGTTGCATTGTATTATTGGTACGGTCGGATCCGGTAGTTGTACTTGTCTGTCACGGTTTTATGACACAGGTGGGACACGGTGTTCATGTATACTCTTGGTATTGTTATATCATAAGCTGCCGGTGAGGAAGAAATTCCACGCACGAGTGATAATTTGGGCGTGAGTCCACGACTTGATATCGGTTATATGTTATGATCTGTAGTTTGGTCATCATACATGTCTCCGCTTTTTATAGACTATTATGAT
Source organism: Przewalskia tangutica (assembly GCA_029844215.1). Lineage (NCBI taxonomy): Eukaryota > Viridiplantae > Streptophyta > Magnoliopsida > Solanales > Solanaceae > Przewalskia > Przewalskia tangutica. Next base: position 70,084 of record JAQGDG010000617.1, on the reverse strand, counting down.
TTCATTTCTTGTATTTATAGTTTCACATACTGTACTGTTGCATCGACCTCCTCCCGGCCGCGTTCATCTGCCGCAGTAGAAATCTATTTGTCGATCCCGCGTTTAGGATCTCATTTCAGCGTTTTGGGAAGCTCCGTTCCGTCGGAGGCTTATCTTTGGTATGTTACCACAGTCCATGTAAGTTCTTGCACGTTCGGGGTATGGCGGGGCCTGTCGTCATAGTTGTTGTATAAATCTTAGAGTGCAGAGCACCTTTGTTGTGGCGAGTTGTAAGGATTATGGCTTTCAAATGTCTTTATATATATATGTTAAAAGGCAAGCTATTTTGGTTGCTTTGTTTATTTATAATATCTCTCATTTCATGTTCATGTTTTATTTTCCGCTGATTTTCTCTGATGATTGTATCACTAGGGTGCCCGGGGTAAGGCACCAGTCACGGGCCCGGATTCGGGTCCTGACAACTGCTATCTTGGTCAATAACATAACTGCTTCCCTCATGACCCTAGAACCTCGCGGTACCATTTGTTAGGTCGCCGGAGTGACACTAGAACCTCGCGGCAAAGTGACAAAAGTGGTATCACGACGAGTAAAGGGAGAAGCGAGCATGTATGGCGAGCATAGATGTGATCATTTCTTTTGTAAGGAGAAGGTGCGAAGAAGTATATTTTAGACCGGAGAGAGGTGTTTGTGGTAATGTTAGAGGTGTTTCCTCGTGGACTTGGATGGAGGTATTTGCGGGTGTTTCGTGGCCATGGTGGCGGGATTGTTCTCGTAAGTATAGTAGTGAAGACTATCTTGACGCGTTTGTTTTGAGACTTAGAAGGAACATTCGGGACGAATGTTTCTAAGGAGGAGAATGTTATACCGTATTTCTGCAGTATGCGTGGGGACGACGTAGAAAGTTTGTGCCTTAAAGTGCAAGGGCGAAAATTATTTGTTCACAACACGGTTAGAGTCGTTTTTAAATGAAACGTTTCCACAGCTTTCGTAGGAAAATTCGGCTATGTCATTTTTAATTTTTGCGGATTTTTAGAGGCGAAACATTTTGGACTAACGGAGGCGACACTTGTCACCTCCAATTGATGGATGTGAGGCGTTCTTGTGGCGAATTGGATAGATTATTTTGTCTTGGAGTTGGTAGGATATTTGTGAAGTGGATGGATAAGGACACTTGGGCAAATCCTGCTACACTTGCCTTGCACTTGGCATCATCTTGACCATTGGTTGGCCATGACTTGACCTATAAATACCCCTCCCTTTGATGAACTTCTTCATCCAAAATTGTGCTAAGTCTTGAAAATCCCTTCCCCCGCTTCTTGTGTGTTCTCGTCCTAGCCTCCTCCCCCTGTGAGGCCCGCGGAGAGTCCTCCCTCGCGAGAGTACCCCTATTGGGGTTGGCCGAGGGGTATACACCCCCCCTTGTGGTGTTGTCTCGTATAAATACCCCCCCTCTTGGTAGAAATACTCTCAAAAGTATTGTCGTAATGCCCAAATTACCCTAGCCGTATACCTTGTAGTATTTTAAGGTTATACCTATACTAAAAGCCCAGAAATACTATTATACTTCCCTTCAGTCACAAAACCGAAACCCTAAGGAAAATCTCCATATTTAGTTGGAGTATTAAGTAGAAGTTGGTTAGAACTTCTAAGGGTGGTTTGGAGTGGGTTGGAGCGCACGGAGTTGGAGCTAAACGTTGCTCAGGAGCGACATTAAACTAGGATAATTTTTGGGCTTATCGAGGTAATTATCTTGTCCCCCTATTGTAATTGGATTACATGTTGTTAGAATATATAGTTGAAGTATACTATATATAGAACTGAACGTAGTATCGGCAATGTCTTTTGACTTAAGCCTGAATAATAAGAAACCTTTTCGAAAGAAGAGTCTTCACTGTAATTACATAGGGTGTATTCTGATAAAGAGACTTGTGTAGCTTTTCGTGAGGTAGAATTGTGCGTCGGATTAGTCGATAACCCCACGGTTGGCTTGGTAGCGGCCCGATAGAGGAGGAGATTTCTGCTGTTGCGGGGAGAGTCTTTGCCGAATTTTACGTAGAATGTTCTACGAAGAGACCTAAATGTTAATAAAGCGCCTTGTGGCCTTATAGGTGGAAGTACTATGCGTGGCGCGATCTACTTGGCTTAAGGAGTAGCGGCGGTTTGAGGTACTTGGGCGTTTGCTATTAGTCGATAATCGTCGCGAGGTATGTGAACCTCTTCCTATCTCTTCTAGCATGATATGTGTGTAACTATGTAGTACGGTGAGCGTCACGTGTGTTAAATGTATTTGATTGGTCTAAAACATAAAGTGTTATAACGGCTTTATGAGAAGTTGGTTATATGACTTTATGTATGTAAGAAAATACTTATGGTTTTTAAAAGGTAAGCGATTTGAACTATAAGCTGGTTATGTAATAATAAAGAACTTGAAGTATTTCAAAAGATTTTGAATCATTTTGAAAGAAGAGTAATACTTAGTTTTGAAAACTTAAGAGTTATACTAGCTTTATGGGAAGTTAGGTATAACGGCTTAAGAATGTTTCTTGAGTTCGAAATCGAATGTATCGACAAACCATCGCAGGCGTAATAAAAGGAAATGTTTTGTGATTAAGTATTATTAAAACCGTAGAAACTTCCATCTGCATGAAGCTAAGATGAGACAAAATGATATTTCTAGATCACGGCCGCTCTAATAAGATTGTTATAAACAAGAATATCCTACTCACACATAAGGCTTATGTTTCTCGGATGGTTTAAAAGAGAATTATATTCTTAAATGAATAAGACTATGAACTACTGAAACCTTTCTAAAATAAGAAACGTGAACATTTGAAATTAGGCAAACTTGGGCGTTTGGAAAATAATGTTGTTACTTGATTTTACAAGGGTAAGTGTTTTGATTTACTTCAAAAGATAATCACTCTATTTTCATATACTACGTATTGTGTGGTTTTTGTGAAAGTAACGATCTTTAAAGAGTTAATGTATGAAATACTTTGGGGATAAAAACCCGAACTTGTTGACATATAGTAGAAAGTACCTTGTGTGTATAACTTGATTGTGTTGGTTTGTGATAGCCTTGTAATACTTTCTTGTTGATTGAGAAGTAAACACGCCAGATGCTACGTGTGTTAGTATCTTGTGATGTTAGTGTAAAGGGGTTTTCCTCGGTAGCTTAAAGTTGTTTGACTATCGGTAGTTATGTTGGTATTGTACCACTCACCTTGACTTATTTCCGAGGTTAAGCCGCCTCCGACGCGGTAGACTCAGTGATGCGGGACCATGATTCGAGAATACCTAAATGCGGGTCGGGGATCCATGCGGAACTACGGGAGTTCCGTGTTAGTTTGCGGCCCTTGTGGTCACGCGGTCTTTGTGGCCGTGCGGATCGCGAGTCGGGGCGATTTACGAGGGAGTAGCTACCCTCGTCGAGGAATACCTCACGCGGGCTATGAGGTTGGCCTATCGCGAGCTACGGAGAGTTCTGGGGCTAGACGCGCATTTAATCTGCGGCGAGTGACCGGCTTTGATCATGTGACGGCAGACGGATATCATGATATCTGATTTTGACCACTGTTAGTACCGTGGGTGTTAGTAGTCGGTTATGCCTTCGTGATTACCTGTCATCGTTTTATTAGGACACAGTGGGACTCGTGTTCATGTGTATTGCTGTGATTTTATATCATAAGCTGGCGATGAGGAAAGGTATTCCACGCATGATTGATGTTATGGCGCGAGACCCATAGTTACATTTGAGTGATGACTTTGAGGCGCGAGTCCCCGACTTGACTTATTTTATTTATTGTGAACTGTAGTTTGGTTATAATACATGTCTCCTGCTTTATAGACTATTATGATTTCATTTACAGTATTTTCAGTTTCACATACTTGGTACTGTTATCGACCTCGCCCGAGTGCGTTCATGCCGCAGTTGAGGTACACGATCGTTGATCCTAGTTCGGGTCCTGATTCGATGGGAAGCTCCGCTTCCCGAGGCTTATCAGTGGTATAGTCCTGTCGTTGTAGGTATTTACATTCGGGTGTGGCGGGCCTCCGCCGTTGTTGTCGATCATTCTTAGAGGTGCAGTATCTTGCTGTGGGCAGTGTTGTAATGGGATGTTTCTGTTCGTTTTTAAAATTGATTTATATATATATTTATGATGTAAGGCAAGTTTTCTCCGACATCTGTTTCTTACTTGAATATTTTTGTTATACCGTATTTCAGTATGTACGCGAGCGCCAGACGTATTATAATTTGAGCCTTAAAAGTTGGCTAGTTTCGAAATTTGTACACAACACCGATTAGAGTCGTTTTTCGAAACGTTTCCACGACTTTCGTAGGAAAATTCGGCTATGTCATTTATAATTTTGCGGATTTTTAGAGAGACGAAACATTTTGGATTAACGAGGCGACACTTGTCACCTCAATTGGAAGGAGTGAATGGCAAAGCTTTGCACGCTTTTTGGTGTTGCATTTTTGGTCAAGGGTTAGGTAGGATATTTTGTGTAAATGGATAAGGTAGCACATGGCTAAATCTTGGCCTTACACTTGCTATGCACTTGTCTTCATCTTGGCCATTGGTTGGCCTTCACTTGACCTATAAATACCCTCTAAGTTGAAGACTTTCTTCATCCTCACTGAGCAATCTACCTAAGTCTCAAACACTCCTCCTCTTGTCCTCTCGCCCACCACCCTCCCCTTTGAGGCCCTATTGGCCGAGCTTCCCCTCCAGCTGTGGTGCCTGCCGAGCAGGGTACCCCAGCCTAGTTGTCTCGTATAAATACCCCTTGTTGTGGTATAGAAAAACTCTCCTAGTATTGTTATAATGTCCAAATACCTTGGCCCCAAATACCTTGTAGTATTCCCGAGGTTACAATTATACAAGCCAGAAAATACCATTATACTTCCCCGGTCACTAAACGAAACCTAAGAAATCTTCATTGATTGTTGAAGTATTTGAGTAGACGTTGGTTAGAACTTCTAAGGGTTGTTTGGAGCGGGTTGGAGCGCCGCGGAGTAGAGCTAAACGTTGTTCAGGATCGACATATAAACTCGGATAATTTTGGGCTTATCGAGGTAAACATTCTTGACCTTCTGTTGTAATTGGAAATTACATGTTGTAGGAGTATATAGTTAAGTATACTATATATAGAACTGAACCTAGTTGTGCGGCAATGTCTTTTGACTTAAGCCTGAATAATACTTACGGCAATGTCTTGCGACTTAAGCTGAATTTAAAGAAGAGAAGCGACTGTAATTACATAGGTGTATTACGGTGAGACTTGTGTAACATTCTTGTGTAGTAGAATTGTACACGTCCGGTTAGGCGTGTTAACCCCGGTTGGCTTGTTCGCCGGCCTCGATAGAGGAGGAGATTTACGCTGTTGCGGGGGGGGGAGGTGCTGCCGAATTTTCTGTAGGATATTCTCCATTGAGATCTAAATGTTAATAGGCGCATTGTGGCCTCTATAGGTTGAAGTACTACGTATGGCTTGGTCTACTTAGCTTAAGGAGTAGCCGACGGTTTGAGGTACTTGGAGCTTTTTGCTATTAGTCGATAATCTTCGCGAGGTATGTGAACCTCTTCCTATCTCTTCTAGCATGATATGTATGAACTATGTAGCACGGTAGGCGTACGTGTGCTAAATGTATTTGATTGGTTTAAACATAAAGTGTTATAACGGCTTTATGGGAAGCTCGGTTATAACAGCTTTATGTGGATAAGCAAATACTTTGTGGTTTCTAAAAGGTAACTGATGTGAATAATAACTGGCTTGATATGTGTTAATAAAGAACTTGAAGTATTTCAAAAGATTTATGAATCGTTTTGAAAGAATGAGTAGTACTTGGGTTTTGAAAGCTTAAGAGTTATACTAGCTTTATGGGAAGTTAGGTATAACGGCTTAAGAATGTTTCATCGATTTGGAAATCGAATGTGTATCGACAAACCACCGCAGCGTTAATAAAAGGAAAGTGTATTGACTAATGAAGTATTATTAAAACCAGTAGAAACCTCCATCTGCATAGAAGCTAAGATGAGACAAAATGATATTACATTTCCTAGATCATGGCTGCTTAATAAGATTGATTATAAACAAGAATAACCTACTCACCTATAAGACATATGTTTCTCAAAACGTTTAAAGGAGAATTATGTTTTAAAGGACTAAAACTATGAACTACGAAACCTTTTTCTAAAATGAGAAACTTGAGCATTCGAAATTAGGCAAACTTGAACGTTTGGAAAATAAGGTTGTTACTTGATTTTACAAAGGAAAGCATTTTGGTTTACTTAACAATGTTAGTCACTCAAATTTTATACTACGGGTATCGGGTGACCTTTGTAAAAGAAATGGATCTTAAAAGGAATTTAACGGACGTAGTACTTTAGGGTTAAAATCCGGACTTTGACATAAAATGAAAGTACCTTGAGTTGTGTGTAACTTGTTTATGCTTGTTGTTATGAAACTTGACCATGTTACGTGTGATAGCCTTGTTGTGCAAGTACTGTGTTCTACTCGACTCTGGGTCATCCGAATGTATTTCACTTGATTACGGTCATCCGAATGTATTTCACTTGATTAATGTCATCCGAATGTATTTCACTTGATTACCGGTCATCCGGAATGTATTTCACTTGATTCAGGTTCATCCGGAATGTATTTCACTTGACTACCGGTTCATCCGGAATGTATTTCACTCGACTACCGGGTTCATCCGGAATGTATATCACTTGACTACGGCTCATCCGGAATGTATTTCACGACCGTTCATCCGGAATGTATTCCTGCGTTTCTATATTGGGTCCATAAGATGGCGAGACACGTTATACGTATCACATGATTTGTACCTAGACTGGCAGCGGTGAGAAGAAGTTCCACTGGCGTGAGGATGACTTTGAGGGCGTGAGTCCCTGACTTGACATGACTGCTCTTATGTTGTGAACTGTAGTTTGGTTATCATACATGTCTCCTGCTTTATAAACTATTATGATTTCATTTACAGTATTTTACAGTTTCACATACTTGGTACCTTTTATCTTGACCTCGGGGCTCGCGCTCATGCCGCAGAAAAAGGTACATCGTATCGGCCGATCCCCGCTTATAGGATCACATTCGAGCGTGTTGGGAAGCTCCGTTCCTTCGAGGCTTATCTTTGTATGTTACCACGAGTCAGAGATTCTTATACATTCGGGGTATGGCGGGGCCACTGTCGCCATTGTTGTAAAAATCTTAGAGGTCCAGAGTGCTTGTTGTGGCGGGGTTTGTAAAAAGGATAACTGTCGGTATTTATGTATATATGATGAAGGCAACTGTTTTGGTTGCTTTGTTTATTTATCTCTTCTCTTAATTCATGTTCATGTTTTATTTCCTGATTTTCTCGATGTTGTATCACTAGTGGTGCCCGGTAAGGCACTACCACGTCAGGTTAGTCGTGACAAAAGTGGTATCGAGCGATTAGTCTCGGAAAGTGTCTCTGCACCATGTCTAGTAGAGTCTTGATTATCGGTGTGTTGTGCACCACATCTATAATCGAGGTCGCAGGACATTTAGGATTAGTTTCCATTCTTCTCATTACGAGATCGCGCCTTAGAGTTGTGTGATAAATTGGACCCTCTCGACGTATTCCTTTCCTTTACGATTATGCCTCCGCGTAAAACCTTGTGCCCGTATGGGCAAGGCAATGAGGAGTTAGTGAGATCTGAGGAATGCAGCGCGAGCGGTCGAGACTGAGCGATGCCGACGGCGGGTTTCGCGGCACGCCAAGGCCAGTGAAGTTTAGAGCGCAGCGTGGCTGCTGAGACTCTGATGCACGAGCCTCCATCCCACACTGGCGATGAGATGGGTACAAGGAGATGGCGATTCTTGGCGGTCGTGGCGAATATGAGGATAGGCTAGACGCGGCGCCTAAATTCCGGCCAAGCGGCCGTAGTTCACCCCGGCGAGCGGTTTGAGGCTACGGACTTCCCCGAGTCAGAGCCCTCCGGTGTTACATGGATCGAGCCGGGGCGACCTCGGGAGTTTATCCGAAACAGCTACGGATCATGAGAGTGATCGAGCCTCGAGGCGATCGGTGGTATTGAGTTCGCATCACCGCGTGATCTGTGATTGGTAGTTTGATTCGTGGGAACTGTCGGGAAGAGCATGCACTTCCAGCAGTTTGGGACGAGTTCTCGAGGCATTTCTTGCACATTTCTTGCCTCTACAGATGAGAGGGCTCGGGCCGATTTTTAGCGTTGAGGCGGGGCGGGCGGACGGTTAGAGAATACAATGTGGAGTTCGACTCATTAGCTCGGTATGTTCACGTAGTAAGCGGATATGGAGGACGAGTACACCGCCACGCCACCGGGCGATTACATTTGGCAGGCTTATGCGGTGTAGATCTTCGTAGGGCATGGACATTGCCGCATGCAAGCTCATGCACTAGGATGTGAGGCACGGAGAGGTCGACGAAATGACCGAGATCAGCAGAAGAGGCCGAAACAGCGGTCCTTTGTAACTTTCGGGCGGCTTTCGGCGATCTAGTTATGTACCGCCGACGGAGTGGTCCTCTCGCCTTCGTGACGCTCAGGTATTCGGGGCTGGTGAGCTCGGTGGCTTCGTTCCGCGGTATACGTGAGTGCTGGCACCGGATTCGTGTCCCGCCGGTGTACGATGTGGAAAATATCATCCCGGAATGTCGTCTTTGCGGTGCTTGTTTCACTGCGCGTCGAGAGCCATGTGACGCAGGCGTGCTTATAGGAAATGCGGCGGCAGCGCGGCCTAGGATCGATGGCGAGTTCGCCGCGCTTACGATTATGCCTGCAGGCGACTTACGATTAGAGTGGAGCGGTAGCCGGGTATATCCTTAACCCTCTAAAGGCTTGTATGTTTTGATGTTATGTTAATGTGTTAAGTGTTATGTTCGGATAGCTTTGTGCTAAAATGTGATTTAGGAACCCGTTGGGGAAAAAGGTAAGCAAAGTGAGGAAATGATGAACCTTAGAATATTACGGTTGAGACCTTAGATGTAAGCCGTCGCCCGTCTTGAGTACAATATTTTGCGTGATCCTTGTCGAGTGCATTTTATGCCTAGAATGTATTGTGTGATAAGTCTCGGGTTGGGTAAATGAAAGTGGTATCTTTCATGATGTGATTTAGCAAGGTTGTTCGGATCGAAACGAGAAGTCGGCGTGACAGAGCTCGGGTTGAGGACGTGTTGCGTGTCAACCCGTAGCCGGAATGAGGTGGGTCGGCTGCAGGTGGTCGCCCGGTGGTAGGGTCACGAGGGTGCTAGTCCCAAGTTTAGATGACCGTCGTATGAGTTCGTGGTTATGTTCGACCGAGCGGATCATGAAGGTCTGGAATGGCCTTAAGGGAGATTGCGGTTAGTAAGATGACCAAGTTGGAGTAGTGACTCCAAAGTTTTGGAGAAGCGGGCGATGGCGAAGTGTGGTACGATATCTTGGAAGAGTTCAAGAGTTCGAGAAGAGTCTGACGAGTAAGGGTAGAGCGAGCATGTATTGCGAGCATAGATATGATCATTTCTTGTAAAGGGAGAAGGTCACGAAGGATGTATATTTTAGACCTCGGGAATCGCATGCGATCCGTACCATTGGTTGGGTCGTAGGAGTGACACTAGAACCTCGCGCAAAGTGACAAAAGTTTGTGATGTTAGAGGTGTTTCCTCGTGGACTTGGATGTAAGTATTTGCGGTGTTTCGTGGCGGTGTGGCGTGATTGTTCGTAAGTATAGCAGTGAAGACTATACTGCCGCATGTTTGTTTGAGGCTTAGAAGGAACATTCGGGACGAATGTTTCTAAGGAGGGGAGAATGTTATACCCCGTATTTCCAGAGTATGTACGTGAGCGCGTACGTATTATAATTTGAGCCTTAAAAGTTGGCTAGTTTCGAAATTTGTACACAACACCCGATTAGAGTCGTTTTTCGAAAGACGTTTCCACGACTTTCGTAGGAAAATTCGGCTATGTCATTTATAATTTTTGCGGATTTTTAGAGAGGCGAAACATTTTGGACCAACGAGAGGCGACACTTGTCACCCTCTAATTGGAAGGAGTGGACGGCAAAAGCTTGCCCTTTGCACGTTTTTGGTGTTGCATTTTTGGTCAAGGGTTAGGTAGGATATTTTGTGTAAATGGATAAGGTAGCACATGGCTAAATCTTGGCCTTACACTTGCTATGCACTTGTCTTCATCTTGGCCATTGGTTGGCCTTCACTTGACCTATAAATACCCCTCTAAGTTGAAGACTTTCTTCATCCTCACTGAGCAATCTACCTAAGTCTCAAACACTCCTCCTCTTGTCCTCTCGCCCACCACACCCCCTCCCCTTTGAGGCCACTATTGGTAGAGCTTCCTCCCCGCTGTGGTGCCCTAAGCCAGGGTACCCCTAGCCTAGTTGTCTCGTATAAATACCCTTGTTGTGGTATAGAAATACTCTCCTAGTATTGTTATAATGTCCAAATACCTTGGCCCAAATACCTTGTAGTATTCCCAAGGTTACAATTATACAAGCCAGAAAATACCATTATACTTCCCCTCAGTCACTAAACGAAACCCTAAGGAAATCTTCATTGATTGTTGAAGTATTTGAGTAGACGTTGGTTAGAACTTCTAAGGGTTGTTTGGAGCGGGTTGGAGCGCACGGAGTAGGAGCTAAACGTTGTTCAGATCGGCATATAAACTCGGATAATTTTGGGCTTATCGAGGTAAACATTCTTGACCTTACATTGTAATTGGAAATTACATGTTGTAGGAGTATATAGTTAAGTATACTATATATAGAACTGAACCTAGTTGTGCGGCAATGTCTTTGACTTAAGCCTGAATTATACTTACGACAATGTCTTGCGACTTAAGCCTGAATTTAAAGAAGAACTGAACTGTAATTACATAGGACTGTATTACAGTAGACTTGTGTAACATTACTGTGTAGTAGAATTGTACACGTCCGGTTAGACGTGTTAACCCCCCCCTGGTTGGCTTGGTAGCCGGCCTCGATAGAGGAGGAGATTTACGCTGTTATTGCGGGGAGGTGCGAATTTTACGTAGGATATTCTCCATTGAGATCTAAATGTTAATAGGCGCATTGTGGCCTCTATAGGTTGAAGTACTACGTATGGCTTGGTCTACTTAGCTTAAGGAGTAGCCGAGCGGTTTGAGGTACTTGGAGCTTTTGCTATTAGTCGATAATCTTGCAGGTATGTGAACCTCGTCCTATCTCGTCGAGCATGATATGTGTGAACTATGTAGTACGGTAGACGTACATGTGCTAAATGTATTTGATTGGTTTAAAACATAAAGTGTTATAACGGCTTTATGGGAAGTCGGTTATAATAGCTTTATGTGGATAAGCAAATACTTTGTGGTTTCTAAAAGGTAACTGATGTGAATAATAACTGGCTTGATATGTGTTAATAAAGAACTTGAAGTATTTCAAAAGATTTATGAATCGTTTTGAAAGAATGAGTAGTACTTGGGTTTTGAAAGCTTAAGAGTTATACTAGCTTTATGGGAAGTTAGGTATAACGGCTTAAGAATGTTTTCTTGATTTGAATCAATGTGTATCGACAAACCAACTGCGGCATTAATAAAAGGAAAGTGTATTGACTAATGAAGTATTATTAAAACCGGTAGAAACCTCCATCCGCATGCTAAGATGAGACAAAATGATATTACATTTCCTAGATCATGGCTGCTTAATAAGATTGATTATAAACAAGAATAACCTACTCACCTATAAGACATATGTTTCTCAAAACGTTTAAAGGAGAATTATGTTTTAAAGGACTAAAACTATGAACTACGAAACCTTTTTCTAAAATGAGGAACTTGAGCATTTGAAATTAGGCAAACTTGAACGTTTGGAAAATAAGGTTGTTACTTGATTTTACAAAGGAAAGCATTTTGGTTTACTTAACAATGTTAGTCACTCAAATTTTATACTACGGGTATCGGGTTACCTTTGTAAAAGAAATGGATCTTAAAAGGAATTTAACGGACGTAGTACTTTAGGGTTAAAATCCGGACTTTGACATAAAATGAAAGTACCTTGAGTTGTGTGTAACTTGTTTATGCTTGTTGTTATGAAACTTGACCATGTTACGTGTGATAGCCTTGTTGTGCAAATCATGGTTCTACTCGACTCCGGTCATCCGGAATGTATTTCACTTGATTCACGGGTCATCCGAATGTATTTCACTTGATTACGGGTCATCCGGAATGTATTTCACTTGATTAGGGTCATCCGAATGTATTTCACTTGATTATCGGTTCATCCGGAATGTATTTCACTTGACTACAGGTTCATCCGGAATGTATTTCACTCGACCACGGTTCATCCGGAATGTATATCACTTGACTCTGGGCTCATCCAGAATGTATTTCATCGACTTCAGGTTCATCCGGAATGTATTCCACACGTTTCTATATTGGGTCCATAAGATGGGCGAGACCGTTATACGTATCACATGATTTGTACCTAGGCTGGCGGTGAGGAAGAAGTTCCACGGGCATGAGGATGACTTTGAGGCGTGAGTCACGACTTGACATATTCGCTCTTATGTTGTGAATCGTAGTTTAGTTATCATACATGTCTCTCGCTTTATAAACTATTATGATTTCATTTACGATATTTCTGATTTCACATACTTGGTACTGTTATCGACCTCCTTGGGGCCGCGTTCATCTGCATAGAAAAAGGTACATCGATCGTCGATCCCGCTATAGGATCACATTCCAGCGTGTTGGGAAGCTCCGTTCCTTGAGGCTTATCTTTTGGTATGTTACCTGAGTGCAGATTCTTATACATTCTGTGGTATGGCGGCCCCGTCCCGTCATAGCCGTTGTAAAAATCTTAAGTGCATGCTTTGTTGTGGCGGGGTTTGTAAAAAGGATAAGCGTTCGGGTATTTATGTATATATGATGAAGGCAACTGTTTTGGTTGGCTTTGCTTATTTATCTCTTCTCTTAATTCATGTTCATGTTTTTATTTCCGCTGATTTTCTCCGATGTTGTATCACTAGGGTGCGGGGTAGGCACGATGCGGGCCGGTTGGTCGTGACAATTTTCATGTCTTGTTTATGTTCGTGATTACTCGATGTTGTATCACTAGGGTGCTCTGGTAAGGCACGATCCGCGGGCGGGTTCGGTCGTGATAGTCTAAACAACTTCAACAACTACAATTTCCTTCTTTATACAACATACGCGACTTAAGCGAATAATCAACTTGAATTGTAGTCTTAAGGCTAACATGCTAGTTTCCGGATTAGGGTTCCAATAGCCCATAAACATATCAACCTTCATACTATATAACACATGCTTGCTAAAATCCATAGCTACAACAATAAGTAAGTCTTAACTACTAAAACGACAAAATATACCTTTATAAGCCCTTAAAATTTCCAAGATTCCAAAGTCGCGCCTTAGCAATTCTTAGCTCATTTCAGGTTCCAATCCGCCCAAGCACTCCTTAGAGGCCTATGAAGAACCCATCTTCAAGTTCCAACTTCAAAGTTGAAGAACTCTCTTAGTTTCCGCCATGACTAACGTGAAAATGCGTTTTTTCCGAAATCTTTCTATCGAGATATCCTTACAATACCCTAAGGGACATTGGGTTAAAGTCTTGTGGCTAATGGATCAAAACTACAAATTTTTCATGTGAGAGCTTAGCCAAACCCGAGAGTTCTTAGCAAGAACAATGGTTCTCTAAAATTTTCTAAGTGTAAAGTGAGCTAGTCTTGCACTAGTATGATACATATAACACATCTGAGGTCTAGATATCAACAAATGTGAGGCTAGGATGAATATCACAAGGATTGAGCCCATGTGGACAAGTTGACTTGGTCAAATATGTCAAGCTTGCAAGACTTATCATCTACATAGGTCAAATGACCATTCTACCCCTTGCATTTTCGTCCAAGACCACATGAGGGTGCACGTGTCGCCTCTCATTCGTCCATAAAATTCAGAACCTCGTGGGCCCCACAAAAAATGTAAAAATTCCTCGGGTGGGCCCCACGTGACCAAATCCGTAAAAAATAAATTTCCATAAGGTTAAGAGTTCCATACTCTTCAAATAATGCCTTTTGAGAATCCAATTCTCAACAACGAACATTTTTCCTTTCCGGCGTTCGGAAGATTTTCCGTCGGAAAAACAATTCTTCCTTTCGTACCCAAATCCTAGTCTTGTTTCCTTTCGTACATTCTCTCTTACATGTCCTGGACTTACGGGGTGTAACAGCCCTGCAGGGCAGGCCTATGATTAGAGTGGAGCAGATGGTACAGGTATATTCTTACCCCTCTAGAGACTAGTATGCGTAGATGATATGATGAAGTGCTAAGTATTATGTTCAGATAACATTATGTTAGAATTGTGTTTAGAAAACATGGTTAAGGGTAAGTTAGGGGACAGGGAAAGTGTGAGCCTTAGAGTTTTATACGTAGAACTCTTAGATGCGAGGCCATCTTGAGTAAAAGATTTATGTTTGTGTTGACCTTTATCAGAGTGCATAGTATACGTGGGATATATTTGTGTGATAAGTCCCTGAGTGGTATGAAATGAAAGAGGGTAGTTGAGCTAAGAAGACCACTAGGTTTTCCTGACTTGATTTGTGAGATTGTTCCGGATCGAGAAACAAGAGAGTTCGACACGGCGGAGGGTCGGGTTGAGGATGTGTTGCGGGTCAACCCGTAGGCTGGATTTAGGTGGGGTCAGTTCTGGGTGGTCCCGCCAGGTGGTAGGGTCAAGAGGGTGCTAGGACCAGGTTTAGGTAACCATTGTATGAGTTCGTGGATATGTTCGACCAAGAATCGGATCGTAAAGGCCGGGAATGGCCTTAAAGGAATTTGAGGCTAGTAAGATGACCAAGTTTGGAAGTAGTGACTCCAGAGATTTTGGAAACTGAAGTATGGTACGTATACTAGAAAGAGTTCGGTGTTAGAGAAGTCTGACGAGTAAGGGAAGAAGTGAACATGTGTTAAGAGAATAGAAGTGATCGTTTCTTAAGGGAGTATCGTTTAGACTTTGGGTGGAAGCTTTTGTGATGTTAGAGGTGATTCCTCGTAGACTTGGATTAAGTATTGGAGCGTGTGTTATTTTGTGGCCATGTGTGGCATTGGCAACTTATTTAAGTTAAGAGGAACTTTATCGTTATCCGTCTTGAGAAGGAACATTCGGACGAATATTTCTAAGGAGGAGAATGTTATACCAGTATTTCGGAGTATGCGTGAGGCGTGCGTAGAGAAGTTTGAGCCTTAAATTAGGCAAGGGACGAAAATTTTGTTCACAACTACCAAAAAGAATTGTTTTCCACTAAACGTTTTCCAAACTTTGCGAAGGGAAAAATACGCTATGCCATTTATTATTTTGCGGATTTTTCCGAGAGATGAAATATTTTGGACCAACGAGGTGACACTTGTCCCTCAAGTGGACGGCAAAGCTAGGGAGTTGGTGCACGTTTTTCATTTATTTTGCCTAAAACATTTGGTCAATGGTTGGTAGGATATTTTGTGTAGTTGATGAGCAAGTGGGACCCACTTACACTTGTCCAAATCCACCCTACACTTTCCACCACTTGTCTAAATCTTGGCCATTGATTGGCCTATAAATACCCCTCGACGCAAGACTTATTCTTCATCCACACTTGTGAAATTCCAAGGAAAATACTCCCTCCCCTTTGTGTAGATTTCGTCCAAAGCCTCCTCTCCGAGAGGCCCTCGGCGAACCCCCTTGCCTAGTTGTTTTCGTAAAATACCCCTGGTAGAAAAGTATTCTCCAAGTAGTGTTACTATTCCAAAATACCTTGGCTCAAATACCTTGTAGTATTCCAAGGTTACACCTATACTAAAAGCCCAGAAATACTATTATACTTCCCTTCATACAAAACGAAACCCTAAGGAAAATCTTCATAGTGGGTTGAAGTGTTAAGTAGAAGTTGTGTAGAACTTCTAAGGGTTGTTTGGAGCGGGTTGAAGCGTTCAGAATAGGAGCTAAACGTTGCTCAGGATCGACATTAAAACTTGGATAATTTTGGGCTTATCGAGGTAAATACTACTGTCCTTCTATCAGAATTGGAAATTACACCGTAGTAGTATAGAAATGAGTATAAGACGTATATAAGGATGGTATAAAGAAGATAATTGAATGGAAATCACATCGAAGAATATTAAAGAAGACCGAATCAGATTTACATGGGATTTGTATTCTGATGAGACTTGTGTAGTTTGGCGGGTAGGAAGTGCGCCCAATTTTCCGTAGAATAAAGGAATCAGTATCTAGAATTATTTCTGAGTAGTCTAGACATTGATAGACTTGTATGGCCGTTATAGGTTGAAGATCGCGGGTAGCGATTCTACTCGAAGGGTGGAAAAGGCTAACAGGATTACAGTACTTTGGAGCTATTTGCTAATAGTCGATAATTGTCGCGAGGTATGTGATTCTTCCTATCCTCTTGAGCATGATATTTTAAAAGAATATATATAGTACGGTAGACGTACGTGTGTTAACTGAACGTGGTTTTACTGCGATGTCTTTTGACTTGAGTCTAATAATAAGAATCTTGAAGTATTTCAAAAGAATTAAGAATCGTTTTTGAAAGAAGAGTAATACTTGGTTTTAAAAGCTTAAGAGTTATACTAGCTTTATGGGAAGTTAGGTATAACGACTTAAGAGAGGTAAAAGAGAATGGTTTACTGATTTTAGAAGTTAAGAGACTTGATCTTAAAAGATAAGAGACTTGACTTAATTATATTAATATGAATTTCGTTAAAAAGTGTGAAACCTCATTCGTGAGTAATAAGTACTTGGTTTTTAAAAAAAGAATAAGGTTTTACTGATTTCGGAAATCAGAATAAGTATCGAACAAACCACTGCAGCGTTAATAAAGGGAAATGTATTGACTAATTAAGTATTATTAAAACCAGTAGAAACCTCCATCTGCATAGAAGCTAAGATGAGACAAAATGATATTACATTTCCTAGATCATGGCTGCTTTAATAAGATTGTTATAAACAAGAATAACCTACTCACACATAAGGCATATATTACTCATTGTTTTTAAAAGAGAATTATGTTATTAAATGATTAAGACTATGAACTATGAAACCTTTCGAAAATAAGAAACGTGAATATTTGAAATTAGGCAAACTTGAACTTTTGGAAAAGAATGTTGTTACTTGACTTTAAAAAGGAAAGTGTGTTGGTTTAAAAAGGAGGGCATAATATTGCCTTAGTTGATTTAAAAGGAAAACATGGTATTATCTTAATCTATCTTAAAAGAGCGTTTAGATGTTAGGGCCATCGACACCGCGTTCGTGGGATGAACCGGAATGTATTTCACTGATTCGATACCGAGTCCATGAGATGGACCGGGAATGTATTTCATGCGACACCGCGCTCGTAGGATGAGCAGGAATGTATTCCATCCGATTTCTATCGAGTCCCATGAGATGGGCGAGACATGTGCGATTTCTATCGAGTCCCATGAGATGGGCGAGACATGTCGCGATTTCTATCGAGTCCCATGAGATGGGCGAGACATATGCGATTTCATCGAGTCCCATGAGATGGGCGAGATATGTGCGATTTCATCGAGTCCCATGAGATGGGCCGAGACATGTGCGATTTCTATCGAGTCCCATGAGACGGGCGAGACATGTATTCCACGATTCCACCTCGAGTCCATGAGGTGGGCGAGACATGTTACACGTATCACCGACTTATACCTAGACCGGCGGTGAGGAAGGAGTTCCACGGGCATGAGGATGACGCGAGGCGTGAGTCACGACTTGATATGACTACTTTTATCATGTGAACGTAGTTTTGTTATCATATCTGTCTTCTATTTTATTTAGAGTAGTATGATTTCATTTCGTGATTTCAGTTTCACATACTTGGTAATTGTCTTGACCTCCTTGCGGGCTGCGTTCACGCCGCAAGTAGAAGTCACGGTTGTTGATCCTCGCTCATAGGATCACATTTCAGCGTATTGAGAAGCTCCGTTTCTCCGGAGGCTTATCTTTTGGTATGTTTCCCTGAGTTGTAGTTTCTTGTACATTCAGGGGTATGGCGGGGCCCTGTCCCGTCATAGGTATTGTTACATTCTTAGAGGTCTGTAGTACTGTTGTGGGCAGGTTTGTAAATGGGGATGTAACTGTTCAAAATTTTATTATATATACATGCCGAAAGGCGATATTTTCATGGATAAACTGTTTTCATTTTATAATCGTTTCATGTTTTATATTCCGCTGATCTCTCTGATGTTTTACTACTTGGGTGCCCGGGTAAGGCACCAGTCACGGGCCCCGGAACGGGTCGTGACACGAATACAATAACCAAACACGCCACATTTAAGGCCCAATCAATGAAATCAACAATAGTGGATTACACGCCTACTAGGCGTGTAAAATTCCGCCCCACAAACGATATCAAATTAATACAACTTACTAGGCCAATTCGGCTAACTTGAAGTACTACAACATCAATTCTTATCCAATTTCCATTTCAATCCAAGTTATTAGCCTAACATGATGTCAAGTCGCAAACGATTATAACTACTATAATCTCCAAGTAATTAACATGCGACGATTCAAATAAACGACCAATTTGTAATCCAACTTCACATGGCTTACATTACATTTCGGATTTAAGGCTACAAGCAATCCATAATACTTATAAACTTCAACATATCAACTTCATGCTAGCAACATGTAAAGCTAACAACAATAATATAACTATAATCTTGTAACACTATTAAGAGACAAGATTATACCTCAACGAATCTCAATCTAACTTCCAAATCCGAAGTCGCTCCTTAGCAACTTAGAGACTCTTCAAGACACTTCAATCCGCTACTTGAGACCCTTAGAACAACACCAACCAATTTCCTTCAATCTTCCATACAAAACCTAGAAAGCAACTAGGTTTTCACTTTGCGACTAACCCGAAAACTATCTTTTTCCGAGATTTTTCTATTGAGATATGCTTACAATACACTCATGAACCTTGGTTTAAAGTGTGGAGCTTAAACAACAGGAAACAAAAAAAATTTTGTTGTTGAAGAGGGCAAACCCGAGAGCTAGTCTCTTGAGGTTCTTGAAAATTTTTCTAAGTGTTGGCATTTGTCTTGCTACTAGTAGTATAATAAAGGGACATGGAGGGTCAAGATGCAACCAAATGGGTGGTTTGGATGAGCTCTTATTAAATATCAATTCTTGTGGGTCATTGACCAAGTCAACTTTCTCAAGCTTTCAAGTTGCAAGACTTAATCATCCTACCAAAGGTCAAATGACCCTTTTGTCCATGGCATTTTTCATCCAAGCTTACTAAAGGGGGGGTGACACGTGTCGCCCTCCCATTCGTCATAATAATACATTTCGAAAATTTCATAATTCCGACAAATTTTTACAAGTCTCAAATCTTAACACTTGTGAGTTCTTTCGTACGTTCTTAAAACATGTCTTGTAAATACGGGGTGTAACATTCTTCCCCCCTTAGAAACATTCGTCCCCGAATGTTCCTTCGGAGTCAAACTTATAATTAGCGACATAGTTTCCTTTCACAACCCCGACATACCAACAATGCCACACATGGCCCTAATACCTCGCACACGCATATCTGTCCATCATAAGCCCAAAAAGGGATTATCTTGTCGTACTTCCTACTCCTTCTAACTTATACTCAGTCTCAATATAATCTGTTCATGACACTCAAACATACCACAACTTTATCATGCATACAAGTTTCTAAAGGGCCAAAGACATACCTGAAATCATATAGGCGGTTCAAAGGACCGCTAATACTGGGAACTTTCACCACCACTCACACGCCACGGCATATACATCCCGCCTAGTTAAAGGCGAAGAACCCGCAACTAATCCAAAGAGATCACGCTTATCCCACCAAAGGCACCTCCGGTGGACAATCTCACGAAATGGCCTCGCCGCCGCAAGCATAACAAGCCGCCAAGTAGTACAACACTCCCAAAATGGAATCTACTACGCTGACCACACCGGGCAGCGTGGCTTCCTCGCTACTATTCTGACGCTCAGTGAACTCAGAGCCCCGAGCCCCGACCGCTTCCTGAATATCCTCGCACCAAACCTCCGGCGTAAGATCGGAAAGAGCACTCTGTTTACCGAGATGTAGACCTAGTTCGGCTGAGGCCGCCCGCCTTGAAAGTTACCTCGAACTCGCGCCCCGCCTCTTGGCCGGCTCGAGTCCACTGACCCTCTCTCTCGCCCTCTATCCTCGCGCATAAGCTTGATACTGGCAATGTCCATACGGTAAGAGCTACTCCTGCATGCAGAATCATATAATGGTCTAGCCTCATCACATAACGTGAACTCATCCGCCATATCGCCCACAATAGTGTGCGATACCTAGCCAACGAGTCAAACTCTGTTGTATTCCCGATGGTCCTCCCATTCGCACTCAATGACAAGAACCTATCAACACGGGCTCTCTCATTTCAGAGGCAAAAATGATCAAGAAGGCCTCCGTGAACTCATCCCAATCACGGACGAGCACCCACACCTCTCGATAGCTCCCAAGACTCAAACCGCTCAACGCAATATCGCAGAATCGTAAGAAGCTAACACAATCGACTCTGCCTCCGAGGCCCTAAGCACTGATAGTCCGATGTAGCCGAACGAACTCTTGAGGATCATCCTCGATCTCGAACCATAAAACTCGTGGACTACAACCCAAAAATCCCGAATCCTCAAATTGCTCGCCTGTGGTTAGCTACCGCCCGCCGTGTGCCTCTACCACTATGCTAGTCAAAGCCCGATCTACTTCCATAATTCTAAACTCGCCGTCGCGAATCGAGGCTCGCACGGAACCTCTGGAGCTATCGCGCCTCGCCTCTCTAATCACGGTGTGGTGAGCTCGCTAATCCGCTTACTACCTCGTGCATAGCTCGTGCGAGTCCTCGTAACCTTCACGTACCACTAGCGGCTCCTCGCATCGCTTTGCCCTTCCGCCCGCCGCTTTCCGCGAGGCATAATCATACATAAGAAGGGTCGAGAGGATTCAACCTACTAGATTTCATCGCACGATCTCAA
Source organism: Przewalskia tangutica (assembly GCA_029844215.1). NCBI lineage: Eukaryota > Viridiplantae > Streptophyta > Magnoliopsida > Solanales > Solanaceae > Przewalskia > Przewalskia tangutica. The sequence goes on along the minus strand of JAQGDG010000617.1, from coordinate 49,021 downwards.
AGAGAGAAGAATGAAAACCATTCCTAAATGTCTCGCTGCCTCCCGATTATAGACGTGGTGCACAACACACCGATAATCAAGACTACTAGACACCTCGTAGACACTTTCCGAGGACTAACCGCTCGATACCACTTTTGTCACGACGACCAGACTGCTCGATCGTGCCCTACCCGGGCACCGCATGTATACATCAGAGAAAATCAGCGGAACATACATGAAACTTATAAATAAATCATCAAAGATAAAATCAACAGGTTAGCCGATAGGGCTACCTTCTTGGACATATATATATATATACAACCGAAGCAGTTGCCTCATTTCCTTTACAAATCGACTCCACACATGTGACTACAAACCTCTAAGAGTTTTAACATAATCGTGGCGACAGTCCCCGCCATACCCCGAATACATGAATCTACAACCTCGGGAAACTGCACAAGAGATAAGCCTCCTGAGCAACAGAGCTTTTTCCCAAAATCAACCGAGATCCCAAGAGTGAGGATCACCAACCTGGTACCTAAACTCGCGGCATTTAACGCAGCCTTCGGCGGGGTCGCATAACAAAAATCGAATATGGAACAAATAACGCATTAAATGTGATCATAATCAGATAAAAGAATGACAGGACAAGTATAAAAAGTACATACTGTATCCTTCCGTCATTACCACGCATGAACTTAATTTCACATCATTATCTTTTCCCATTTTCAATAAAGGTTATAGCCACATTCTTACGCATACGATTAGGAAAATCATTAAGTTCATTACTATAGAACTTACTTATCTTTCATAAGTATAATCCGCCTTTGGCGAGGGGCGCTATACTACCCGCCTAACTGGGACGCGATCAAGTCACACAAATATCAAAGCGCGCGTGGAATCCCTAATTTTTGCCAGCGACTGAATTTCTCACGCCGCATCGCCCATAAGTGTAAAACTAACTAATGGCATGCCGTGGCCACGCGCGCGGTATCCCACCTCACCGTTTGCCATACATACACAACATCTATATATATATATCCTGCCCGTGGAATCCCACATCACTGTCGACAGCTATAAGTGTAAAATATAACCATGTGACGCGCCCGTGGCATCCCAACTCACTGTCGGCGTACACATACACAACACATATATATATCTCCTGCCCGTGGAATCCCACATCACTGCCGACATCTATAAGTGTAAAATATAACCATGTGACGCGCCTGTGGCATCCCACCTCACCGCTGCATACATACACAACACACATATATATATATATATATAACGCGGCCGCATGCCCCGGAATCCCACATCGTATAAGCATGTCCATAACGTGCCCTCGACATCCCTCATCGTAGGTGCAGGTCTTCATGGGGAGCTAACCCATGGAGTAATAATATAACATGCCTCAAATCCTCATCGGTACATATCTTCTTCGGGGAGCCAGCGTGGAGTAAAATATAACACGGTCGCATGCCGGAATCCTACATCGATAAGTACGGCCATGGAGTACTAAACACGCGGCATCTAACCCACATCGGCCGTACGCCTGCATCCTCATCGTATAAGCATGGCCAAGATCAATCACAATGGAAGCATACCTGTGGAATCTCCCGCCACGCAGACGTCCAATAAAATGTCCGGCATCTAACTCGATCTGGTCATACGCCCGAATGCCACATCGTATAAGCATGTCCAAGGATCAATCATGATGGAAACATACCGTGGAATCCCACATCACCGTCAGACGCCCAAGTAAACTTATAACAAGACACCACCCTCCAACCAGTCGCGACAACGTAACATATAATACTTGCACTCAAAGCTATCACAAGCAAACCTAGGCAAGTTCATTAAACCTTTAGACTTCCATTTTTATAAACTCATGGCCCTTTCGTTTTACACATTAAAATCCGGGAATTTAACCCCAAGATACTAACACCCGTAGTATCCAGGCTTGTGTACATTTCACATAAGTCACGATACTTTTAGAAATACATGTCTCGGCTTCTAAATCAAGTGACCCTTACATTAAAGCTTTTAAGCAAGTGATACCTTTAAATCACATTGCCCTTCCTTAATACAAGTTATTCTTTGATTACTTTATTAGAGAAAACCATTCTCTTAACCTTCCATAAAGCCGTTATAACCAACTTCCCATAAAGCCGTTATAACCCTTTATGGTTTTAGACAAAACTCATTCCTTTTATAACCAAGAGACTTATACCTTTATTAAAACCAAGTATAATATTTTTCAAATCGATTCTCCTAACTTCAAAAAAAATACAATTAGTCTCTTAACCCTTAGAAATCAAGTGACTTCTTTTATTATAAAACCTTAGGCAATTGATGCCTTAAAATCAAGTCATTATCCTTCCATAAAGCAAATATAACCAACTCCCCATAAAGTCGTTATATTCACTTTATACCTTAGCCAAAATACAATTTCCTATCCAAGGGAGTTATACGTTTAAAACTGAACAAGTATCACATACTTCAAAACTCTTCAAGTCCCTTAACTTTAATAAAACATTAGACATCCTTAATACTTTCAAAGAAGTGAGTTAATCTCCTAACTCACCCGACTTGGCTATTCATAAAACTAGTAAAGGATATCAAGGTGTCAGACGCTCTACCGTACTATATAATGCAACTAGTCATGTTCAAAAGATAGGAAAAGTTCTACATAGAGTAAATCACACAACTACCTCTTAACTTCTAAGAGTAGAAGGAAACATGAAATGATACCACAGGTATATTCCATACATAGAATCATGCCAAGGAAGGAAGAGGTTCACATACCTCGCGACGATTATCGACAAGTAGCAAAATGCTCCAAAAGATTTCCATCTTGATAGCTAATCCATCCTTCAAGTAGATACGCTATACTTAGTACTTTAACCTATAATGGTCACACACGTCCATTAACCTCTTATCAAACGTAGAATATTCTAAGTGCTAAGTCGCTAAATTCTACTAAAATCGGACAAAGACCTCCTTTGTTTCTACTCACTTTGCCACCTTTTCAAGGCCGAATACAATAACCAAACACGCCACATTTAAGGCCCAATCAATGAAATCAACACAGGGATTACACGCCTACTAGGCGTAAAATTCCGCCCACAAACGATATCAAATTAATACAACTTACTAGGACAATTCGGCTAACTCAAGTACTACAACATCAATTCTTATCCAATTTCCATTTCAATCCAAGTTATTAGCCTAACATGATGTCAAGTCGCAAACGATTATAACTACTATAATCTCCAAGTAATTAACATGCGACATTCAAATAAACGACCAATTTGTAATCCAACTTCACACGGCTTACATTACATTTGGATTTAAGGCTACAAGCAATCCATAATACTTATAAACTTCAACATATCAACTTCATGCTAGCAACATGTAAAGCTAACAACAACAATATAACTATAATCTTGTAAAACTATTAAGAGACAAGATTATACCTCAACGTAATCTCAATCTAACTTCCAAACAAGTCGCCCTTAGCAACTTAGAGACTCTTCAAGACACTTCAATCCGCTACTTGAGACCCTTAAAACAACACCAACCAATTTCCTTCAATCTTCCATACAAAACCTAGAAAGCAACTAGGTTTTCGCTTTGCGACTAACCCGAAAACTATCTTTTTCCGAGATTTTTCTATTGAGATATGCTTAAAATACACTCATGAACCTTGGTTTAAAGTGTGGAGCTTAAAGAACAAGAAACAAAATTTTTTTTGTTGTTGAAGAGGGCAAACCCGAGAGCTAGTCTCTTGAGGTTCTTGAAATTTTTTCTAAGTGTTGGCATTTGTCTTGCTACTAGTAGTATAATAAAGGGACATGGAGGGTCAAGATGCAACCAAATGGGTGGTTTGGATGAGCTCTTATTAAATATCAAGTCTTGTGGGTCCTTGACCAAGTCAACTTTCTCAAGCTTTCAAGTTGCAAGACTTAATCATCCTACCAAAGGTCAAATGACCCTTTTGTCCATGGCATTTTTCATCCAAGCTTACTAAAGGGGGGGTGACACGTGTCGCCCTCTCATTCGTCATAATAATACATTTCGAAAATTTCATAATTCCGATAAATTTTTACAAGTCTCAAATCTTAACACTTGTGAGTTCTTTCGTACGTTCTTAAAACATGTCCTGTAAATACGAGATGATCCACGATTCAGATCATGAAAGTGATCGCGCATCGAGACCGAGTCGGTGGTCTTAGGTTCACACTTTGCGTGATACCGCAATGATCGTTTGATTCTTGGGAGCCGTCGGGGAGCGGCGCTCACTGTTTGGGACAAGTTCGAGCGTTTCGCCACTGCTTTCACTTCTCCGCAGATGAGAGCGCCGCGGTGATAGATATTTGATGCTAAGGCGAGGGCGCATACCTCGGGAGTACAACGCTGAGTTCACTCGCTATCAGATGTTCCCGCAGCTAGTGGCGTATACGGAGGATAGAGTGCACCGCCATCACCGGCTCATGACTATTTGGCAGAGGGTTGCTCGTGTAGCACTAATGTACGACATTGCCCGCACGACGGATTACGCACCAGATGCGAGGAGTAGAGGCCACGGGTCGACTGTGACATCAGCCAGGTAAAGGCCAGACGGCAGGATCTTTTGGTAGCTCTGCGGACTGGCCTCAAAGAATGAGTAGATTTTCACCTCAGCCAACTCAGAGCACTCCTACACCGCCTTCGTGACCGGCTGTATTGTGGTATTCTGGAAGGTCCTCGTGGCTTTGACCAGTAGCAGATGTGGCAACTAATCGAGACCACCTCTCGCAGGCCATGTAGATCCCATTACGGGAGTTATGGTACTACTCCGAGAGCTTGTTACAAGGCGCCATGTATCACTTTATAGAGACTGTCCGACCAGAGGCGCTGCAGATGGTAGGGTCACCACATGTGGTCTTTCACCGGCCTCATCTCCTTCGGCACTCGCCCCGAGGGCAGTTCACGGCCAGCAGTCGCGGGCAGAGGTCAGGGTGCGGTCTCAGCCACGGCCCCGTAATCAGATTTATGCCCCCGCCCACCGCCAGACTGCAGAGGCACGACGTCGCCACCTTATCGGCCTCCGACATGAGGATGTGCTCGATAAATCCGGTTCTACTGTCCCCATATATCTCCCATATCGCAGTAGGATAGGATGTGAGCCCGAGTCCATAGACCCTTTCAAGGTAGCTACGCCAGAACCGGTGATCGTGCAGCTCACGTATATTGTGGCTTGTCCAGCGACCATTACACACGCCGACTCAGCCGACTGGAGTAGAGTTGGATATGATCGATTTTGACGTGATCACGTGGTAATGGATTGCTAGCTTGCTACGCCAATGTAGACCGTAGGGAGAGTGGTACGGTTCAGCTTCAGGAGCTCATTGTCGGTTTTTATGGGAACATCAGACGCCGAGCGGTAGGTTTATTTCACTCAAGGTTAGGAAGATGGTGCGGCGGGTACATCTACCATCTCGCTCGGTGTTTGATATCGAGGTCATAGCTAGATTTTCCCGCCCCAGAGAGTCGAGAGTTCCCAGACGTGCTTCACGCACTGTGCATCCTCTCCCGGTATAGGGAGATAGAGTTTTGTATTGACGCAGCCGCGACACTCGCTATTTCCATTCCACATATGATGGCACCCGCCGAGTTGAGAGAGTCAAGGACCACCATGTGACGGCCGAGAAGGCTTCATCAGCCTAGTGTTTCTCCCCGGGAGCGCCAGATGTTTCGCGATGGCGACGGATCGCGCATGTGTGTTGATTACGTGCACGGAACAAGGTGACCATTAAGAATGTACACTTCTTCCCAGATCGATGATTTGTTCGACCACCGCAGGTGCTAGATGTTTTCTCAAAATTGACCGCGATCGCTATCATCGTACGCAGTCGGGAGGCGATGTCCCTAGGATCGCATTCGACCCGCACGCATTATGAGTTCAGTGGTCGCGTCTGGGTTGACCAATACCCGGCGGTATTCATGTATTTGATGAACCGAGTGTTCAAACCATTTTTGGACACGCTTGTGATAGTGTTCATCGATGATATTCGTTTATTCTCGCCAGAGCGCGAGCACGCGAGCATTTGAGGATCAGGCTGAGTTCTCCAGACCAGCAGCTTATACGCCAAGTTTTCCTAATGTGAGTTTTGGTTAACTTCTGGCTTTTCTTGGGCATATTGCTCGGCTGATGGTATTCGTGATACGCCTAAGATCGCAGGCAAGACTCGCCTAGACCTACATCCGCTGGGAGGTTCGCTGCTTCTTCGGGCTCAGCAGTTATTATCATGCGTAGGAGAAGTTTTGCTTTATCTCTCGCATCATTGACTAGGCCGATCGTAAGGCACTAAGTTTCAGCCGACCACGGCGCGGTGCAGTGGTTTCAGCTGTCGGCGAGAGATCGACACCGCCTCGTTTACTTTCCGCAGGGTCCAGATTATATGCCGTATCAGGAAGCGCCGTGCATCGGGTTGGGATGTGTTGATGCAAGCGGGCAAGGTTATAGCGCATGCATCCCGACACCAAGAAACACGAGAAACTACCCCACCCATGATTTGGAGTCGGCAGCGATTCACGCCAAGATCTCTGAGGTACTATTTGTATGGGTTCATGTGGATATTTATACAGACACAACAAGAGCCTCCCAAGATATCTTCAGCCGCAGGAGCTGAACTTACGACAGAGACGGTGGTTAGAGCCGTCAAGGATTACGATGTTGACATCCTGCACTCACCCGGGAAGGCCAATGTCAGGGCGTATGCTCTTAGTCGTAGTCGATGGTGTCACGACCGCCCGGCCCGTGGATCGGTGCCTTACCCCGGCACCCTAGTGATACAACATCGAGTAATCACCGAACATAAAGACAATACATGAAACCAATGTAATAAGACAAAGAAATAAGAAGATGTGACTAACCAAAAACGTTATCACAAGACATATAAATAACAATTTGAACAGATTAACTTTTTACAAACCCTCTACAATTTCGCCTACACAAGAGCATTTTGCGCACTCTACGAATGATATGATAACAACGACGGGACAGGGCTCGCCATACCCCAATGTAAGCACTTACAACAACAGGGACTATACCAAGATAAGTCGAGGAACTGAGCTTCCCAACGCTGAACCGTGATCCTAAGAGCAGGATCAACGATCGCGTACCTTTACTCGCAGATGAACGCAGCTTCGGGCGAGGCCGCCGCATAACAGTACCAGTATGTGAAATCAAAATACAGAAATGAAATCATAGTAGTCTATATAAAGCGTGAGACATGTATGATAACCAAACTAAGGCCACAATAAATAAGCAATATATCAAGTCGTGACTCACGCCTCAAAGTCATCACCTAATATAAAGAATGGGTCTCACGCCCACAACATCAATCACGCCCGTGAATACCTTCCTCACCGCCGGCATATGATATATAAAGCACTAAGGAATACATGAACAGCAGTCCCACCTGTGGTTCAAATAAAACAAGCAGTAAGCACGTAAGGCATAGCCGATTACTAACACCTACAAGATTAATAAGGTCATAAATCAGATCACGATATCTGCTTCAGACCACATGATCAAAGCCGGTCGCCGCTCGCATTATCAAATGTGCGCGCCTCAGCCTCGAACTCCCCGCAGCTCAGATAGGCCAATCTCATAGGCCGCATGGTATAACCCCGCATCGAGGGTAGCTACTCCGCATCGCCCCGACTTCGCACCGCATGGCCATACGGACGCATGCCCATAAAGGACGACACTAACTCGAACTCTCGAGTTCGCATAGGCCCTCGGGACCCGCATGCAGGTATCTCGAATCATAGGTCACACAGACTACCGAGCCTACCCCGCACGGAGGCAAATTAATCCTCCTAAACAAGTCAAGCGAGTGGTACAATACCAATACATCACTGATAGTTAAACAACTTTAAGCGCAAACGAGGGAACACCCTTTACACAAAACATCACAAGATACTAACACACGTGAAGATCCTAGCATGCTTACTTAACAAATCAACAAGTAAGATACAAGATATGTGCTATCACAACCCAACATAATCAAGTTATACACACAAGGTACATTCTATTATATGATTAACAAGATCGAGTATCTATTCCCAAAGTACTTCATACATTATCTTTTAAAAGATACGCATTTTCACAAAGTCACACACACCCGAGTATATGAAAATAGAGTGATTATCTTTCGTTGAATCAAAACACTCATCTTTGTAAAATCAAGTAAAACATTATTATCCAAACGCCCAAGTTTGCCTAATTTCAAATGTTCACGCTTCTTATTTTAGAAAGGTTTCAGAGTTCATAGTCTTATTCATTTAAGAATATAATTTCTTTTAACTATCTCGAGAAACATAAGCCTTATATGTGAGTAGGATATTCTTGTTTATAACCATCTTATTACAGCACCCATGATCTAGGAAATATCATTTTGTCTCATCTTAGCTTCTATGCAGATGGAAGTTTCTACTGGTTTTAATAATACTTAATCACAAAACATTTCTTTTATTAACGCCGCAGTTGGTTTGTCGATACACATTCCGATTTCCAAAATCAAGAAACATTCTTAAGACGTTATACCTAACTTTCCATAAAGCTAGTATAACTCTTAAGTTTTCAAAACAAACTATTACCTCTTCTTTCAAAATGAATCAAAACCTTCAAATACTTCAAGTTCTTTTATTAACACATAACAAGCCGCTTATAGTTCAAATCGCTACCCTTTAAAACTACAAGTATTTTCTTACCAACATAAAGTCGTATAACCAACTTCCCATAAAGCCGTTATAACACTTTATGTTTTAAACCAATCAAATACATTTAGCACATGACGCTCACCGCATTACATAGTTCACACATATCACGCTGGAAGAGATAGGAAGAGGTTCACATACCTCGCGACGATTATCGACTAATAGCAAAACGCCCGAGTACTTCAAACCGCTCGCTACTCCTAGCCAAGCAGATACGCCACACGTAGCACTTCAACCTATAAGGCCACGTGCTTATTAACAATTAGATCCTATCGCAGAACATTCTACGTAAAATTCGCAAAGACTCCTCTCTCTCCCCGTAACAGAAATCTCCTCCTTTATCGAGGCCGCTACCAAGCCAACAAGGGGCTTTGCACGCCTAACCGACGCAATGACATTCTACTACACAAAGAAAGTTACACAAGTCTATCAGAATACGCCTCATGTAATTACAACAAGACTTTCTTCAAAAGGTTTCTTATTATTCAGCTTAAGTCAAAAGACATTGCCGATAACCACGTCAGCTTCTATATATAGTATACTTCAACTATATAATCATACAACATGTAATTTCCAATTACAATGTAGGACAAGATATTTACCTCGATAAGCCCATAATTATCCGAGTTTAAATGTCGATCCTGAGCAAGGTTTGTCTAATTCACCCAGGCCCGACTCCGCCCAAACAACCCTTAGAAGTTCTAACTAACTTCTACTTATTACTCCAACTAACCACGGAGATTTCTTAGGTTTCGGTTTTGTGACTAAGGGAAGTATAATAGTATTTCCGGCTTTTTGTATAAGATAACCTGTAATACTACAAGGTATACTGCCAAGGTAATTGGGCATTATAACAATACTTTTGAGAGTATTTCTACCAAGAGGGGGTATTATACGAAAACAACTAGTTAGTGGGGTACCACACGCCAGCACCCCAAGGAGTAGGGCTCTCGCCAAGCGGGACGCGGGAGGCTCTGGCCGAATTCTACACTAAGGGAGGAGGAGGATTTAACACTTAGAAATAATTTAGGAACGGATGAAGAAGTCTTCCAAAGGGGGTATTTATAGTTCAGCAAAGGCCAACCAACGCCAAGATCATGCCAAGTGCAAGGCAAGAAGGCCAAGATCTTCGCCAAGTGCACCTTATCCATCTACCACAAAATATCCTACCAACCCTGACCAAACAATGGCCATTTCGCCCACTTGAACCGCCAAGACGTTTTCCAATGAGAGGGTGCCAAAGGGCGCCTCTTGTTGGTCCAAAATGTTTCGCTTCTAAAAATCCGCAAAAATAAAAATGACATAGCCTAATTTTCCCTATGAAAGTCGTGGAAAACGCTGCCGAAAAACGACTTAACCTGTTGTGCACAAATAAATTTCGCCAAGCCACTTTATACAAGTTCAAATTTTCTACGCACGCCCCACGCACATACTCCGGAAATACTTGTATAACATTCTCCCTCCTTAGAAACATTCGTCCCAATGTTCCTTCTAAGTCTCAAAACAACGCGCCAGATAGTCTTCTACTACTATACTTACGAGAACAAATCCCGCCACACCGCCACGTAAACTCCTCGCAGATATTTCACGCGCCCAAGTCTACGAGGAAACACCTCTAACATCACCACAAACACCTCTCTCGGGTCTAAAATATACTTCCTTCGCACCTTCTCCTTACAAAAGAAATGATCACATCTATGCTCGCCATACATGCTCGCTTCTCCTTTACTCGCCGTGGATGATACCACTTTTGTCACTTTGCCGCGAGGTTCTAGTGTCACTCCGCGACCCAACAATTGGTACCGCCGCATACGCGATCCTCGAGGTCGCCAGACACTCGAACTTTATTACATTTCAAATCGCTTCAGCTTCAAAACTCGGGTCACTATCTCTAACGTGGTCATCATTAATCGGGAACACTCGACGGATCTCCCATACTTTCCCGATCATAACAAAACGAAGACCGGACGCATCGCCTCCTAAGCCGGACGACAAATGCTAACATATAGGCAACTCCGCCTATTCTTCATATTTAACTCGTGCGGCTCAAAGTAACTCGCTAAGTTCCTCTGCTTTCCAAAACTCGCCATACCCAACCCGTGGTGGTATTTTCAGAAGACCGACCAACTCGAACTCTAAGCGCCGCCGATTATCCGCACGCATTTCTCCGAAACGCCGTAACCTCTTCTAGACAAGCTTTACTCTATCCACAAATCACCGGAACAAGCCCCAACTAACTATCCGAATCTCGCTAACATCGAACCAATCGACCAAGAACTTACACTTCCGCCCCTACAAGGCCTCATAAGGCGACATTCGAAACCGAAATGGTAGCTTAAACACTTCTCCACAGAGACAACAATCCCCATAACTACCCCCGACCCACACACCGCCCGAGGCGAACGTGATTCTCGAGACTCACCCGAAGCTCTAACCCGCTTGTAAAACCTCTAGAATAAAAACAGCCGCACTGGCTCCACTTTCGTCATAAGGTGAAGGTAGGCACCCCGCAGCCTTACAACCTTTCGTGATAACTCAACACAATCAGTAAACTGGCCCGATCAAGAACACAACGGTCTGCCCCCATCGGCCCTACCATTGGTCGAACGATCCACGAACTCGTGACGCTGTTAACTAAACTCGGGCCTAACACCTCACAACTCCTAACACAAGGCGACCACCACAACCTGACCCCACCACCAAAACTACCGCTGGTTGACCCAAGCAACGGGCTCTCAACCCACCCTGAACGCCGCACAATACTAGCTCCCGATCCTAACAATCTTACTAATCACGCTTCAAAACCTAGCGGCCCTCTTAGCTCAACTACCCTCTTTCATTCCACACTACTAGGACCCATCCCAAACATAGCTCACGCACTAGGCACCTGATAAGGATCAACATAACCATACATCTTTTACTCTAGATTTCCACCTTACCTCTAAGGTCTCTACGTAACAAAACTCTAAGGTCTACACCTTCTATCCCCAAATCTTACTTGGTTAACTAACCAAGATTTCTAATCACCACTAACACACTGCCATCGTAACATAGCACTTAAGGTATACTCACCTTATCACATAAACAAAACTCTGTAGGTTAAAGATATATCTATATTTATCGCTTCACTCCCTTAGTCGCTCTAATCAAACTCGCCTGTAGGCGTATAGCCGAGTGGGAGATGACAAACTACCCACCGATCTCAAGGCTAAGTCCTCCTACAAGACACTTCTTCGACACTGCACTCCTAACTGGCCATGTACAACAAGTACCAACCTAAAAGATGACATTCTCGACGACGTCATCACACTGCGAACCAAGCGAGTTCTAACTAACTCCTCGCATACCTAACATCCCGAACCCCGTGGAGGACCTTTCAGACCGTGGATGCGCATAATCTAATCCTGGCAGGATCGCCAAAGTTACCAGCGACCTTGCCGCTCGCCTCTTCCCGCCCTTCGTTAACTCCGCCGATCTCACGCCGCTCGCGCATAAGCCCGCATACGTGACATGCTCGCTTCAATCAAGAACTTACTTTTGCACAACCTTCGTTGATATTCATCAAGACTCGCGCACATCGCATACTCTCTCGTAGTCAAATACAGGTCGCCTCGAAATCTATATTCGCTCCTGGCCGTAACCAAGTTCAAATATCATGGCCGCAGAGGAATCGCCGCCACATAAACTCATCGGGCTAGACGCCGCAAAATCCCCGAATGAAGCACCACCCTGTGTGATGATCGGGCTCGTGCCCACGTGAACCCTCTGAACTCTACTGCAGCCTCGCCGCTTTGCCTCCCCGGCTCTCTGCCGTTTTACGAGGCATACTAGTGGAAAGAAATACGATGCAGGGTCCACTTACAACACACTTCTAAGGCATGATCTCGTGAGTGAGAAGAATAGAAACTAATCCTAAATATCCTATAGCCTCCGATTATCAAGCGGTGCACAACACACCGATAATCGCACTTTACCGATATGGTCCAGACACACTTTCCGAGGATTAACCGCCTCGATACCACTTTTGTCACGACTGCCTGGCCCGTGGATCGTGTCTTACCCCGCACCCTAGTGATACAACATCGAGTAATCACCGGAACATAAAGACAATACATGAAACCAATGTAATAAGACAGTTGAAATAAAGACAAAGCAACTAAAAACGGTTACCATGACATATAAATAATAATTTGAATGATTAATCCTTTTACAAACCTCTCTACAATTTCGCCACAACAAGATTTCATGCACTTACGAATGATATGATAACAACGACTTTGGATGTGGTTCGCCATACCCTCGAATGTAAGCACCTACAATAACAGGACTATACCAAGATAAGCCCGAGGAACGAGCTTCCCAAACGCTGAATCGTGATCCTAAGAGCGAGGATCAACGATCGTGTACCTTACCGCAGATTGAACGCACTTCAAGCGAGGTCAAGATAACAAAAATTTGAGCATGTGAAATCAAAATATCAGAATGAAATCACAGTAGTCTATATAAAGCGAGACACGATGATAACCAAACTAAGGCACACATAAATAAGCAAATATATCAAGTCGTGACTCACGCCTCAAAGTCATCACTAATATAGCAATGGTCTCACGCCCACAACATCAATCACGCTGGAATACCTTCTCACCGCAGCCTATGATATATAAAGCACCAAGGAATACATATGAACAGCAGTCCCACGTGTGTTCAAATAAAACAAGACAGTAGGTTTAACGGCATAGCCGACTACTAACACCTACAAAGACTAACAAGGTCATAAATCAGATTATGATATCTCGCCTAGACCGCTACACGATCAAAGCCGTCGCGCTCGCAATATCAAAATGTGCGCGCCTAGCCCCGAACTCCCCGCAGCCGCGATAGGCCAATCTCATAGGCCCGCATGAGGTATAACCCGCATCGAGGGTAGCTACTCCCGCATCGCCTCCCGACTCGCACCGCATGGCCACACGGGACCGCATGCCATAAAGGACGACACTAACTCGAACTCTCAGAGCTCCGCATAGGCCCTCGGGACCCGCATGAGGTATCTCGACCATAGGTCACACAGATCACCGAAGCCTACCCCGCATCGGCGGCAAAATTTTAACCTCCGAAACAAGCCGGCGAGTGGTACAATACCAATACATCTACGATAGTTAAACAACTTTAAGCGCAAACGAGGAACACCCTTTACACAAAACATCACAAGATACTAACACACGAAGATCCTAGCATGCTTATTTAACAAATCAACAAGACAGATACAAGGCTATCACAACCCAACATAATCAAGTTATACACACAAGGTACATTATATTATATGATTAACAAGATCGAGTATCTATTCCCAAAGTACTTCATACATTATCTTAAAAGATACGCTACTTTCTACAAAAGTCACACAATACCCGTAGTATATGAAAATAGAGTGATTATCTTTGAAGTGAATCAAAACACTCATCTTTGTAAAATCAAGTAACAACATTATTATCCAAACGCCCAAGTTTGCCTAATTTCAAATGTTCACGCTTCTTATTTTAGAAAGGTTTCAGAGTTCATAGTCTTATTCATTTAAGAATATAATTCTCTTTAACTATCCGAGAAACATAAGCCTTATATGAGTAGGATATTCTTGTTTATAACCATCTTATTACAAAGAATGGCATGATCTAGGAAATATCATTTTGTCTCATCTTAGCTTCTATGTAGACGGAAGTTTTACCGGTTTTAATAATACTTAATCCAAAACATTTCCTTTTATTAACGCTGCAGTTGGTTTGTCGACACACATTCCGATTTCCAAAATCAAGAAATATTCTTAAGACGTTATACCTAACTTTCCATAAAGCTAGTATAACTCTTAAGTTTTCAACACAAACCAAGTATTACCTCTTCTTTCAAAATGAATCAAAACCTTTGAAATACTTCAAGTTCTTTTATTAACACATAACGCCGCTTATAGTTCAAATCGCCACTTTGAAAACCACAAGTATTTTTCTACCAACATAAAGTCAAGTATAACCAACTTCCCATAAAGCCGTATAACACTTTATGTTTTAAACCAATCAAATACATTTAGCACACGTGACGCTCACCGCACTACATAGTTCACACATATCACGCCGAAGAGATAGAAGAGGTTCACATACTCGCGACGACATTATCGACTAATAGCAAAACGCCCGAGTACTTTCAAACCGCGGCGCTACCTTTAGCTAAGCAGACATACGCCACACGTAGCACTTCAACCTATAAGGCCACAAGCGGAGCTTATTAACAATTAGATCCTATCGTGAGAACATTCTACTGTAAAAATTCGGCAAAGACTCTCCCCGCAACAAATGCAGAATCTTCTCTTTATCGAGGCCGCTACCAAGCCAACTGCGGGGCTCAGACGCCTAACCTGGACGCACGATTCAACTACACAAAGAAAGATATACACAAGTTCATCAGAATACAAATTCCATGTAATTACGCTTTCAAGATTTCTTTCTTTCAAAAGGTTTCTTATTATTCGTGCTTAAGTCAAAAGACATTGCCGATAACTCACGTTTCGCTTCTATATATAGTATACTTCAACTATATAATCATACAAACATGTAATTTCCAATTACAATAAGAGGACAAGATATTTACCTCGATAAGCCCATAATTATCCGAGTTTAAATGTCGATCCCGAGCAAGGTTTAGCTCCTACTGCGGCGCTCCCGACCGCCCCAAACAACCCTTAGGTTCTAACTAACTTCTACTTATTACTCCAACTAACCATGAGATTTCTGGTGGTTTCTTGTGACTAAGGGAAGTATAATAGTATTTCCGGGCTTTTTGTATAAGATAACCTTAGAATACTACAAGGTATACTGGCTAAGGTAATTTGGGCATTATAACAATACTTTTGAGAGTATTTCTACTGCAAGAGTGGGGGTATTATACGAAAACAACTAGGCAGTGGGTACCTCTACTTACTAGCACCCCAAGGAGTGGAAGGGCTCTCGCCAAGGGAGGGGGAGGCTCTGGCCGAATTCTACACTAAAGGAGGGAGTGAGGATTTAACACTTAGAAATAATTTATAACGGGATGAAGAAGTCTTCCAAAGCCGGGTATTTATGTGTTCAGCAAAGGCCAACCAACGCCAAGATCATGCCAAGTGCAAGGCAGAGTGTAGCCAAGATCTTGCAAGTGCACCTTATCCAACTAACACAAAATAACCTAACAACCCCTTGACCAAACAATGGCCATTTCGCCCACTTGAACCGCCAAGACGTTTTCCAATGAGAGGGTGCCAAGTGGCGCCTCTTGTTGGTCCAAAATGTTTCGCCTTCTAAAAATCCGCAAAAATAAAAATGACATAGCCAGAATTTTCCTACGAAAGCCGTGGAAACGCCATTTAAAAAACGACTTAACCGGGTGTTGTGCACAAATAAATTTCGCCAAGCTACTTTTATACAAGTTCAAATTTTCTACGCACGCCCCACGACATACCTGAAATACGGTATAACAGACGGAGTCTATCGACGCAAAACACGACCAACCCGGCCCCGCGGATCGTGCCTTACCTCGCACCCTAGTGATACAACATCGTAGAAAACCAATGAAATAAAACTTAAACATGTAAATAGATATGAATTAAGATGAAGAAAATAGGCCAACCAAAACGGCCGCTTTCAACATACATATATAAAAACATTTGAATAGCATAATCCTTACAACCCCGCCTACAACAAAGGCATGCACTTAAGATTTATACAACAACTATGACGGACATTGTGGCCCCGCCATACCCCAATGTACAAGTGACCTGCAGCACTGTGGTAACATACCAAAGATAAGCTCCGGCGGACTGAGCTTCCTAAGACGCTAAATGAGATCCTAAACGCGGATCGACAATGTACTTTCACTCACGCAGATGAACGCACTCAAGGAGGTCAAGATAACAAGTACCAAGTATGTGAAACTATAAAATATCAGAAATGAAATCATAATAGTCTATATAAAGCAGAGACATTTATGATAACCAAACTACAGCTTCACAACATAAAAGGCAAGCATGTCAAGTCGTGACTCACGCTCAAAGTCATCCTCACGCCCGTGGAACTTCTTCCTCACCGCCAGCCTAGGTACAAATCATGTGATACGATTATATGTCTCGCCCATCTTATGGACCCAAGATAGAAACGTTGGATACATTCTGCTCATCCTAATAACCTAGGTCGAGTGAAATACATTCCTGATGAACCGGTAGTCGAGTGAAATACATTCCTGGAATGAACTCTAGTCGAGTGAATACATTCTCGGGATGAACCTAAGAGTCGAAAGTGAAATATATTCCTGCATGAACCTAAGTAGTCGAGTGAAATACATTCTGATGAATCCCTAAGAGTCGAAAGGAAATACATTCTACGATTTAACCTGCAGAGTCGAGTGAAATACATTCCTGACGAACCAGAAATCGAGTGAAATACATTCCCTGATTTAAATCACGCAGAGTCGAGTGAAATACATTCCTGGATTTAATCCGTAGTCGAGAGAAACATAGTACTTGCACAACAAGACTATCACATCGTAACATGGTCAAGTTCACAACAATAAGCATAGGCAAGTTATACACAACTCAAGGTACTTTCATTTTATGTCAAAGTCCGGATTTTAACTCCTAAAGTACTCACGCGCTAAATTCCTTTTAAAGAGATCCATTCCTTTATAAAAGTCACCCGGACAATTCGTAGTATAAAAAATAGAGTGACTTACATCTTTAAGTAACCCAACACAACTTCCATACTTTCCTTTTTAAAACCAATTAAGGCAATACCACGCCTTTTTTTAGACCAAAACACTTCTCTTTTAAAGTCCAGCTACCACATTAAAACCAATGATAAAAACCCTTTGTTTTCATAAAGTCGTTATAACCAACTTCCCATAAATGTTATAACACTCTAAGTTTTAAACCATTTTAAGACAACACAATGCCTTTTCCTAAAGTTCCAAATCTTGCCTAATTTCAATTACACAAGTCTCTTTTTAGAAAAGTTTCATAGTTCAATGTCTTAATCTCTTTTAAAACAATTGAGTAACATATATGCCATAAAGTAGCAGGTTATTCTTTGCTCATAATCAATCTTATTACAAATGCGGTGATCTAGAAAAAATGTAATATCATTTTGTCTCATCTTAGCTTCTATGCAGACGGAGGTTTCTACCGGTTTTAATGATACTTCATTTATTCAATACATTTTCCTTATTAATGCCGCAGTTGGTTTGTCGATACACATTCGATTTTTGAAATCGTGAAACATTATTCCTTTTAAAACCACGCAGCTCATTACTCACGAACGAGGTCTCACATTGTTAACAAACTTCATATCAAATCAATTAAGTCAAGTCTCTTATCTTTCGTAATAAGTCTCTTAACTTCTAAAAATCAAGAAACCATTCTCTTTTTATCTCTTAAGACGTTATACCTAACTCCTCATATAACTCTCTTATGTTTTCAAACTAAGCATTACTCTTTCTTTCAAAAGGTTCCTTAATTCTTTTTGACTTTAAGACTTCTTTTATTATTCAGCTTCAAGTCAAAAGACATTGTCGTAACGCTACATTCGCTTAATACACGACGCTCACCGCATCTATATCTATATTCCTTTTAAAATATTTCAGCGTTCTTATTATTCAAAGCTAAGTCAAAAGACATCAGCTGCATAACTATATTCGCTTAGCACACGTGACATCTACCATATAATATATACATATTATCTGTTTAAGTCAAAAGACATTGCACACGACGCCTACCGACTATATGTATTCTTTTAAAATAGTTCATGCTCAAGAGTATAGGAAGAATCACATACCGCGCACGATTATCGACTTATTAGCAAAACGCCCACTCGCCATAACCTTGCTTAGCCTTGTCCACCTTCTAAGTAGCACATGCTACTTGCAAAACATTCAACCAATAAAGGTTATCACCATCAGATATACAATTCTATGTAAGTACAATGAACTTCTACTTATATTCTTCAAGTGATTTCTGCCTCAAGTCTTTTCAGAATATCCTTCTATTACAGCTCAACTCTCTTCTATGAATCTTATATTCATTACTATACTTACTACAGATGTAATTTCCAATTACACTGTATGACAAAGAGTATTTACCTCGGTGAGCCCATAAATTAACCGAGTTTAAAGTCGCCTCCCGAGCAACGCTAAGCTCCTATCCGGTCTAATCCGCCTAAACAACTCCTTAGAAGTTCTAACTAACTTCTACTTAAATACTTCAACTATCAATGAAGATTTTCCTGTGGTTTCGCTAGCGGCTAAAGAAAGTATAGTAGTATTTTCTCGGCTTTGTATAAGTGTAACTGGGAAAACTATAAGGTATTGCTACTGTATTTGGGCATTATAACAATACTTGAGAGTATTTCATACCACAAAAATGGGTATTTATAATGAGAGACAACTAGGTTATGTGTGGTGCACCCTACCAGGTACTACAAAGTGTGATGGAGTGCCTCGCCAAGGCTTCACCTGCCGGGCTTGGACGAACTTAACTACAAAAGGGGAAGGGATTTCAAGACTTGAAATGATTTGATGAAGAAGTTCATCACTAGAGGGCATTTATAGGTCAAGCAAAGGCCAACCAAACGGCCAAGATCAAGCTACGTTAGGGTGTAGGCTGTGGATCGCATGCCATGTGCACCTTATCCATCTACCACACAACTTGCACAAAATATCCTACCTAACTATGCCACATATTTTCTATCCAAACCGCCATAAGTTCTTCCAATGCGAGGACATGTCACCCTCCCGCTGGTCCAAAATGTTTCGCCTCTCTCAGAAAATCCAAAATTATAAATGACATAGCCGGAATTTTCCTTCGCAAGTTTAGTAAAACGCTTCATTTAAAAAACGATTCTTTGGCACTGCGGCCCAAATTTCAAACTAGCCAACTTTAAGGCTCAATTATACGCACGCCTCACGCAGACATACTGAATTACTGGCATAACATTCTCTCTCTTCAGAAACATCGCCCCACGTTCCTTCTCAAGATCGATAATCTACGTTTAAGATCTTCTAACAAGTTGCCAACGCCACGCCTCGCCACTAAATAACACACGCCTTCTCTTCCTTACTCGTCATTTCTTCGAACACTTGAAATTTCTAGTATACGCATTCATACTTCAAGAACGCCAAGCTTCCAACTCGAGTCACTACCTCCAAACTTGGTCATCTTACTAACCTCGATTTTCTGGTCATTCTCGCCTTCACGATCCGTCCCTCATCGAAATATCCACGTAACTCACACGAAGGTCGTCATCCCAACACGGGCCTAACACCCGTGACCCTACCACCTGGCAGATCACCCGAGCTGACCCAACCTCGGGGGTCAGCCGCGGGTCGCCCTCAACACGGCCCCAACCTCGACCCACTTAACGCATCACGCCTTGTTCCCGATCCGAACAATCTGCCTCTATAGGCTATGAAAGCTACCACTTCCATTTCACACTACCAGGACTTATCACAGACAAATACAACACGTGATACCCATATCGCCTGACAAAGATCACTCAAAACTCTCAGGCCTCCGGCACACTTTACATCTAAGGTCTCAACTGTAGTATTCTAAGGGTTCATTTTTCACCCTGTGCCATCTTTACACTAAATCCAGTTTCTAAATAACATTTTAGCACAAAGCTATCCGATAACACTAAACACATCATCAATACATAACAATATGTCGTATGCTATCATCAAACAACATTCCTACATACCAACCCACTCCAGTCTCCACCCAATGAACTAAACTTAAATATCTATGTCTTTATTACCGCACATAACAAGCCGCTTATAGTTCAAATCGCCACTTTAAAACCACAAGTATTTTCTACCAACATGTTTATAACTAACTTCCCATAAAGCCGTTATAACACTTTATGTTTTAAACCAATCAAATACATTTAGCACACGACGCCTACCGCATTTCATAGTTCACACATATCATGCCGGAAGAGATAGGAAGAGGTTCACATACCTCGCTGATTTCCATTATCGACTAATAGCAAAACGCCTCCGAAAGTACCAAACTGGGCATTACTTCCAGTTGCAGATACGCCACACGTAGCACTTCAACCTATAAGTGCCAAGGAGCTTATTAACACCAGATCCTATCGAGAACATTCTACGTAAAATTCTAGCACCTCCCCGCAGAAATCTTCCTTTATCGAAAATGCATACCAAGCCAACCAAGTGGGGCTTTGTAATGCCTAACCGACGTACATTCAACTACACAAGAAAAGATACACAAGCCCATCGTAATACAGTCCCATGTAATTACAGTCGCACTCTTCTTTGCCACATTTTTATTATTCAGCTTAAGTCAAAGACACGCTTCTATAACTACGCTCACTTCTATATATATAGTATACTTCAACTATATAATCATACAACATGTAATTTCCAATTACAATGTAGGACAAGATATTTACCCTCGATAAGCCCATAATTATCCGAAAGTTTAAACGTTTATCCCCGTTAAGGTTTATTCTAATTCATATGCCTCCGAACGCCCAAAACAACCCTTAGAAGTTCTAACTAACTTCTACTTATTACTCCAACTAACCACGGAGACTTCAGTGGTTTCCGCTTTGTGACTAAGGGAAGTATAATAGTATTTCGGCTTGTATAAGATAACTAATACTACAAGTGCATACCTGCCAAGGTACTCATTATAACAATACTGGTAGTATTTCTACCAAGCAGGGGGTAATATACCTAAAACAACTAGCAGGCAAATTTGACGCTAGCACCCCAAGGAGTGGTAGGAATGCTCTTGCCATGGGAGGAGGCTCAGTCGACTTACACTGGGCGGGAGTGGAGATTTAACACTTAGAAATAATTTAGGAATGGATTTAAGAAGTCTTCCAAAGGGGTATTTATACTCCAGCGTGCCAACCAACGTGGCCAAGATCACGCCAAGCCAAGAAGGCAAAGCAGTAGGCCAAGATTCTGCTGTTGCACTTATCCATTCACTACAAAATATCCTACCAACCCTCGACCAAACAATGGCCATTTCATTCACTTCAACCGCTCAAGACGCTTCCAATGAGAGGTGCCAAGTGGCGCCTCTGTTGGTCCAAAATGCTGGCCTCTAAAAACCGCAAAAAAATAAAAATTATTACAGCTGCACTTTTCCCTACTGAAAGTCGTGGAAACGCTTCGCCTAAAAATCCACTCTAACCTGCAAGTTGTGCACAACAAATTTCTCGCCAAGCTACTTTACACAAGTTCACCTCACGCACGCCCCACGCACACTGGACGACGCGCAGCCTGCCACGACTCCGAACTCTGCCCGTGGATCGTGCTCTACCCTCGCACCCTAGTGCGATGGCAACATCGTGAGAAAACCAAATGGAAATAAAAACTTATAACATACGTAAATAGACATGGATTAAGATGAAAAGAAAACAGGCCAACCAAACGGCCGGTCGCTTTCAAATATACATATATAAAACATTTGAACAAAGCTATAATCCTTATAACTCCCCCGCCTACAACAGTTGCTGTTGCACTCTCTAAGATTTATATTAACAACTGGTGACGGGACAAATGGCCCCCGCCATACCCCCTTCGAATGTACAAGGCAGACCTGCTGCACTCGTAGGTAACATACCACATAAGACAAGCCTCCGGCGTGGGACTGCGAGCTTCCCAAGACGCTGAAATGAGACTCCTAAACGCGGGATCGACAAAATGGTACTTTCTACCACATGGTGATGAACGCAGCCTCTCTCGAAGCGAGGTCGGCATCGCATAACAAGTACTGGCAGGTGAAAATCAGAAAATATCGTGAATGAAATCATAATAGTCTATATAAAAGCAGTGAGACATGTATGATAACCAAACTGGCAGCTCACAACATAAAAGAAGCGCAGGTTTGCTCGTGACCTCACGCCTCAAAGTCATCCCCTACGCCTGCGGAACTTCTTTTCTCACCGCCGCGCCTAGGTACAAATCACGTGATAATGTATATCACGCTCTCTGCCCATCTTGCTGACTCCAAGATAGAAACGCGCCGGATACATTCTCCTCCCTGGCTCATCCTGTATGAACCTGTAGTTTGAGTGAAATAACACATCTCTGGACGAACTTGATAGTCGAAAGTGAATATACATTCTCTGACGTAACCGTAGAATCGAGAGTGAAATACATTCTGATTTAAATCCCAGAGTTTCCAGTGAAATACATTCCTTTATTGAACCGAGTAGTCGAAAGTGAAATACATTCTCGGATGCAACCTAGAGTCGAGTGAAATACATTCTCGGGATTTAACCATTAGAATGTAAATACATTCCTGATGAAACCTGGAATGAAAGTGAAATATATTCCTGATGAACCTAAGAGTCGATTGAAATACATTCCCTGATGAACCGGTAGTCGAGTAGAACACGCGACTTGCACAACAAGACTATCACACGCACATGGTCAAGTTTCACAACAATAAGCATAGGCAAGTTATACACAACTCAAGGTACTTTCATTTTATGTCAAAGTCCGATTTTAACCTAAAAGTACTACGACGTTAAATTCCTTTTAAGAGATCCATTCTTTATAAAAGTCACCCGATACCCGTAGTATAAAAATAAAGAGTGACTTACATCTTTAAGTAACCCAACACAACTTCCATACTTTCCTTTTAAAACCAATTAAGGCAATACCACACCTTCTTTTAGACCAAAACACTTCTCTTTTAAAGTCCAGCTTACCATTAAAACCAATGATAAAAACCCTTTGTTTTCATAAAGTCGTTATAACAACTTCCCATAAAAGTGTTATAACACTCTAAGTTTTAAACCATTTTAAGACAACCTGATGCCTTTCTTTTCCCTAAAGTTCCTGCTTTTTTGCCTAATTTCAATTACACAAGTCTCTTTTTAGAAAAGTTTCATAGTTCAATGTCTTAATCTCTTTAAAACAATTGAGTAACATACGCCATAAAGTAGTAGTTATTCTTGTTCATAATCAATCTTATTAAGCACCATGATCTAGAAAATGTAATATCATTTGTCTCATCTTGAAGCACATGCAGATGGAGGTTTCTATTGATTTTAATGATACGCCATTTATTCAATACATTTTCCTTTATTAATGCTGCGGTGGTTTGTCGATGCACATTCTGATTTTTGAAATCAGTAAAACATTATTCCTTTTAAAACCACGTGCTCATTACTCACGAATGAGGTCTCACATTGTTAACAAACTTCATATCAAATCAATTAAGTCAAGTCTCTTGCTCTTTTAAGAATAAGTCTCTTAACTTCTAAAAATCGTTAAACCATTCTTTTATCTCTTAAGACGTTATACCTAACCTCTCATATAACTCCTTATGTTTTCAAAACCAAGTATTACTCTTGCTTTCAAAGGTTCCTTAATTCTTTTTGAAATACTTTAAGACTCTTTATTATTCGTGCTTAAGTCAAAAGACATTGTAGTAACGCTACATTCAGTTAATACACGTACGTCTACCGTACTATATCTATATTCCTTTTTAAAAATATTTCAAGGTTCTTATTATTCAGCTTAAGTCAAAAGACACTTCATTGCCGTATAACTATATTCATTTAGCACACGTACATCTACCATATAATATATACATATTATTCAGGCTTAAGTCAAAATATTGCCACACGTGACGCCTACCGTACTATATGTATTCTTTTAACATACTTCATGCTCAAGAGTATGGAAGAATCACATACCTCGCGACGATTATCGATTATTAGCAAAAACGCTCCTGGCTATAACCCTATTAGCCTGGCTCACCTTCTAAGTAAAAAAGAGTGCCTTACACATGCTACTTGCAAAACATTCAACCAATAAAGGTTATCACCATCAGATATATACTGGAGTCCTGTAAATCAAATTGAACTTCTACTTATATTCTTCTCCAAGTGATTTGATTCAAGTCTTTTCTCAGAAAATCCTTCTATTACGCTTCAACTCTCTTCTATGAATCTTATATTCATTACTATACTACTACGATGTAATTTCCAATTACACTAAGGACAGGAGTATGGTGTTGTTACCTCGATGAGCCCATAAATTAGCCGAGTTTAAAGTCGCTCCGAGCAACGCTAAGCTCCTACTCCGAGTGCTCCAATCCGCTCCAAACAACCCTTAGAAGTTCTAACCAACTTCTACTTAAATACTTCAACTATCAATGAAGATTTTCCTTGGGTTTCATTTAGTGGCTAAAGAAAGTATAGTAGTATTTTCTGGCTTTGTATAAGTGTAACCTTGTGAAACTACAAGGTATTTGGGCCAAGGTATTTGGGCATTATAACAATACTTGGAGAGTATTTCTATACCACAAAAGGGGGTATTTATACGAGACAACTAGTTGCGTGGGGGTGGCAGAGCTCACTACAGGCTGGTGGGGGGTGAGTCGCAGGGGTATTGCAAAGCTAGAGTACTAAGAAAGGGAGGAGGCCTCGCCAAGGCTTCACTCGGGGTGGCTGGACGAACTTAACTACAAAGGGAAGGCAAGACTCTGAAAATGATTTTTGGATGAAGAAGTTCATCACTTAGAGGGGTATTTATAGGTCAAGCAAAGGCCAACCAATGGCCAAGATCAAGCCAAGTGTTAGGCAAGTATAGGGCTAGGATCAAGCCATGTGCACCTTATCCATCTACCACACAACTTGCACAAAATATCCTACCTAACCATGCCACATATTTTCGTCCAAACCGCCCACAAGTCCTTCCAATGTGAGGGTGACACATGTCGCCTCCCGCTGGTCCAAAATGTTTCGCCTCTCTAAAAATCCGCAAAAATTATAAATGACATAGCCGGAATTTTCCTTCGCAAGTTTAGTAAAGCGTTTCCGAAACATTCTTTTTGGCACTTGTGCCCAAATTTTGAAACTAGCCAACTTTAAGGCTCAAATTTTTATACGCACGCCCTCACGCATATACTGAATTACAGGGTATAACACCGAGAGAGGGCCTTCGCGATTTGCATCGATTAGCGAGCCTTGGTGTTCGCTTGATTGATTCCAGTGCATGATAGCAGTGGTTCGAGTTCGTGATGCTGCGAAGTCTTCCCATCAAATCGCCGAGGTGAAGAGGCAACCTTGATTTATTGATCGGTTTTGACGCAGCGGATACGCTTTCGTGAGGAAGAGGTCCTGAGCAATGGCTTTTTGATGGGTGCTAAGGTTTTGAGGCGAGTTGTGTGTTCAGATGTTTCGTGACTTGAAGGTGTTCTTGAGGAAGCACACAGCGCGTTACTCTATCCATCCAGGTCGACCAAGATGTACCACGACCTTAGATCCGTGTATTGGTGGGATGGCTTGAAGAGGACGTTGCGAGTAGTAGCTCAGATCGCCCGTGTTATCGCATGCGAAGGAAGGTAGAGCAGAGCTCGTGGTTTGTTGCAGACGATAGAGATCCCGACACGGAAGTGGGAGATCAACATGGACTTCATCACGGATTACCTCGCACTCAGAGGAGAGACATGATTCTATATGGTTATCGCGACAGTCGACGAATCACCACTTTCTTCCGTCAGACGACTTTTAGTGAGGATTATGCCAGACTTTACATCCGAGAGATCGCCAGACTGCATGGAGTCCCTATTTCGATCATATCAGACAGAGAGCCGGGGCTTACGCGAACCACGGAGGTCCTTCCGAAGGTTTAGGGGCAGTGAGTGAGTCACGCATTCCATCCACGCACGGACAGGCGAAGGTGGCACTCATCCGCACTTTAGGATATGCTGCGAGCAATGTGTTATTGACTGTTGGCAGCTGGTAGGATCATTTGCCTCTAGTTGAGTTTGCTTATAATAATAGCTACCCTCCGATATTTAGATGGCGCCTTATGAGGCCTTGTATGAGAGAAGTGCGCATCGCCGACAGATGGCTGGTTCGATATGGCGAGTGCGATTAGTAGGACCAGATTTGCGAGCGGCGGGATAAGGTGTAGCTTATCCGAGGCTGATTCACGGCTCAGTCGCAAGTCATATGCAGATCATCGTCGGCATCCGGAGTTCATGATTGATGATTGGGTTTTCTGAAGGTGTACCCATGAAGGGTGTGATGAATTCGAAGAAAAAACAGCCCAAGGTACATTGGGCCGTATCAGATTGTCCGCAGAGTAGGCAAGGTTGCCTATGAGTTGGATCTGCCGTCCGATCTGGAGGCAGTGCATCCGGTGTTTCATGTTTCTATGCTGAGGAGATGTATCGGGGATCCATCTAGGGTACACCCGATTGACGATGTCCAGTGACCGGGGTTATCGTATGAGAGATTCCCATAGCGATAATCGATGCGTCGTTAGCGTCTGCGAGACCAGGACGTGGCTTTCGTCAAAGTCTTGTGGCGGAACGAGCTCGGGAGGAGATGGCGTGGGCGAGGAGGACATGAGGCGGTTTCTCACCTATTCGCACCTCGGGTAATTCACTTTCCTACTTGTAAATTGTCACATCGTTTATGCCTAAGTGTTGTTTGTGGCCGTGTGGCATTTGCACCTGTTTAAGTTATAAGGAACCTTATAAATTAGCGGTCTTAGGAAGGAACATTCGGACGAATGTTTCTAAGGAGGGAGAATGTTATACCCGTATTTCGAGTATGTACGAGGCGTGACGGATTTAGCCTTAAAGTTTAGGCATGGGGCGTTTTGGGCACAACTCACACGAAGAATCGTTTTCCGGCGAAACTTTTACAAGACTCGTAGGGTAAATTAGGCTATGTCATTTCTAATTTTTGCGGATTTTTTCGAGACGAAACATTTTGGACCAACGAGAGGCGACACTTGTCACCCTCATTGATGAGCGTGGGCAATAGGGCGAATGGATGGGCATGGAGTTGGTAGGATATTTGTGTAGTGGATGGATAAGGACACTTGGAAAATCCTCACCCTACACTTGCCTTGCACTTGGCTTCATCTTGGCCATTGGTTGGCCATGGCTTGATATAAATACCCCCAAGATGAAGAGTTCTTCATCCACAAATCTTTCTCCAAGTCTTGAAAATCCTCCCTCTCGCTGTGAGCCTTTTCGTCAAGCCTCCCTCGAGTGAAGCTTAGCCAAGCAACCCTCTAGCCTAGTAGAAACCTACCCCTCCCTTGGTAGAAATGTTGTCTTCCAAGTATAGTTACTATTCCTAAATACCTAGCCCAAATCCCTTAGTACTTAGTAGAAGTTGTGAAGAAGTTCTAGGGTTCTTGGAGCTATCGGAGCTGCACTAGGAGCTAAACCTCGCTTTCGGGATCGACTTATATCTAGGATATTATTGGGCTTCACGAGGTAAATAATCTTATCCTTCTTTTGTAATTAGAGAATACATCTGTAGAAGTATAGGAATAAGTATAAAATACTTAGAAGGATATTAAGAATAGAATTAAATGTTATTACAGAGAGGGTTTAAAGAAGAATAATTGAACTATACTTACTTAGAATTGTTTTCCAAAGACTTGAGTAGCTCGTGTAGGGAAGTGCCCAATTTTACATAGAATAGAGAACCTCTACTTAGAACTGTTTACGAATAGTCTGAGACGTTGATAGACGTATTTGACTATTATAAGTGGATTCTCATATTCGACTTGGGTGGATTTTCGAGAAGGTATGTGATTCTTCCTATACTCTTGAGCATGATATTTTAAATATTTATAGTACAGACGCGTACAGTGTTAATGAATAATAATTACGGCAATGTCTTTTGACTTAAGCTGAATAATAACTAGGACAATGTCTTTTGACTTAAGCACAGATAATAAAGATCTTGAAGCATTTCAAAGAATCTTTGAATCATTTTTATGAAGAGAAGCAGTTGGTTTTTAAACAAAAGCTTAAGAGTTATACTAGCTTTATGGGAAGTTAGGTATAACAACTTAAGAAAGATAAAAAGAAGCTTTACTTATTAACTTATAAAAACCTTGTATTGATTTATGTAAGGTGTAGTAAGATTGATTGATAAATAGACATATTATGATGCTCGTGTACAGTGTCTTGTGATGTTGTGAAGGGTCATTCAGTTTGTGCTTACGTTGCTAAGCGGTAAGTCGGTTATCTTGTTATTATATCACCTACCCGGCGACTTGTCATACAGGAGGCCACTTGATCTGGTCTATGCGACTACGCGTGAGACTATCGCGGAGCTGGAGTTCGAGATTGATCATTAGGGTGTTTTAGCCCGACGCGATGCCCTATGCGGTCTGGTGACTATCGGTCTATTGAGACTATGCGGTGCGAGGAGTCGGGAGAATGCACGGGGGTTAGCTACCCACGATGCGAGGAATATCTCGCGGGTGCATGTTTGACCTATCGCGATTGCGGAAGTCGGGATTAGGACGCAGCGTAATGATACTATGGGCGATTGGCCTTGCCGATCATGCGGCCTAGAAAAGACACTATTCTGATTTACCTATTATTGTTCTTTTGTGATGTGTATGTACAATTGAATGGTGTATTTGCAAATGGTTTTAAATCTTTGTGATTTCATTTAAGTACTTTCTGATTTCACATACTTAGTACTGTTATCTTGACCTCCTTGGCTGCGTTCATGCCGCAGGTAAGAAAGCAGTGCTAGATCCACATCCCAGGATCTCTTTGCGTTGGTGTCGAGCTCCATCTTCTCGGAGGCTCGACTTTAGGTATGATCTCCTGTATTGTAGATAGTTTTGTACATTCGAGGTATGGCGAGCCTGTCCGCCATAGTTGTTACTTCCTTAGAGGTCTGTATTCCTATTATGCAGTTGGGATGTAAGCAAAACTTGGAGTATATATATGCGAAAGGCAAGCTTTTCATCAAATAAAGCGTTTCTCTTTTCATAATGTTTGTCTTGTCTTATGTTGTTGATTACTGATGTATGACTACTTGGGTGCGGGTAAGGCACGATCACGGACGAGCAGGTCGCGGACACGAGGAAAACTAATGTAGTGGCGGATGCCCTAGTGCGGTAGTCGATGGGTAGTCTATCGAGGTTGACCAGATAGGAGGGCATGGTCGCGAGTTACATCGTCTAGCGAGCCTTGGTCGATTGATTGATTTTGATGATAGCGGAGTTTGGGTTGAGAGGTTAGTCTTCCATCGTCGAGGGTGAAGAGGTGGCGATGAGGATCCGGTTATGACACGATGTCGTGTCTGACTCTTCGTGAGGAAGGATCGCGAAAGCTTTGATGGGGTGCTAAGGTTTGAGCGAGTTGTGTGTTCGGATATTGCGAGGACTTGCCAGTGGAGTTCTAGGGAAGCACACGGCGTAGCGTTACTCTATCCATCCAAATCGACAAAGATGTACCATGACCTCGGATCTATATATTGGTGGGGCGGCTGAAGAAGACATTGAGAATTTGTTGCTCAGTGCTCAGAGTTGTCGGCCAGTCGAGTAGAGCACGAGGCACGGTGGGTTATTATAGCTAGAGATTCCGAGATGGAAGTGGGAGGTGATCAACATGGACTTCATTACAGATTACCTCGCACTCGGAGGAAGCATGATTCTATACGGGTTATACGTCGGCTGGCGAAATCAGCCACTTTCTTCCGTCGGGGCGACTTTTCGCCGAGGATTACGCTGAACTTTACATCAGAGATCGTGAGACTACATGGAGTCCTATATCTATCATATCTGACCGAGGAGCCGGTTCTGCTACTTACGGAGGTCTTTCCGAAGGGATTAGGGCGCGGTGAGCCTCGATCTGCATTCCATCCCGGGACCAGACGGACGGCAGGTCGTACTATCCGAACAACGAGGATATCTTTGCGAGCACTGTTATTGACCGAGAGGTAGTGGGAGGATCATTTGCCGTGGTAGAGTTGCGTATAACAACGGCTACCACTCCGATTATCAGTTAACGGCCGCAGGATCGTGGTACCCGCACCCAAGTAGACATACATCGCAGTAATCGTGGAATATAAAACAAGACATGAAATAATATGAAGAAAGCAGTTTATCACGAGAAAAGTTGCCTTTCGGCATATATATATATAAACTTGAATCCAACGATTACATCCCTTTTTACAAACTGCGCCACAGCAGTACTACAGACCTCAGAATGTTATAACCATAATGGAGTGGCTTGCGCCATACCACGAATGTAAATTTACAGCGACGAGGACTATACGGCTGATAAGCCTCGGAGAAGCGGAGCTTCCCAAACGCTGAATTGACCACATGGCGAGGATCAGCACCGCGGTGTACCTACATGCGGCATGAACGCGGCCCGAAGGAGGTCGATACAACGGTACAAGTATGTGAACCGAAAATCGTAAATGAAATCATAATAGTCTATATAAAGCAGAAGACATATATGATAACCAATTTATGATACCTGATATGTGATATGTCAAGTCAGGGACTCACGCCCTTAAAGTCATCACTCAAATATAACCATGGGTCTCATGCCCACAATATCAATCATGCGTGGAATTCCTTCCTCATCGCCAGCGATCCATGATATAAAAACACCAAGAATACATGAACACGAGTCCCAGTGTCATAATAAAACCGTCACGGTAAGTATGAAGGCATAGCCAACTACTAAAACCGGCGATTACCAACAATACCATAAAGCGTATCACAAGGTCTTTACGGACGCCACATGATCGGCCGCCACTCGCCGCCAAAGTATGCGGCGTCTAATCTGGAACTTCCTGCAGCTCGTAAAGCCACACATAGGCCCGTGAGGTATTCCCGCATCGAGGGTAGCTAATCCTCGACATCGTCTGGACTCGTAGTCCGCGTGGCCACATAGACCGCATGGCCACATGGACCGCGCACTAACACCGGAACTCGTAGCTCCGCATAGGCCCCCTGGACCCGAATGAGGTATTCTCGAATGATAGTCACACAGAATGCCTGAGGTGTATCTCGCATCGGGGGGCAGCTTAACCCCCGGTATATCATGTCAAGAGGTGAGTGATATAATACTAGCACAACGGCTTATCGTTAAACAACATAAGCCTGATAAGAAACCCCTTACACAACCATCACAAGACACTAACACACGTAGCATCCTAACATGTTTACTTATCAAATCAACAAGAAAGTATTACAAGACTATCACAAACCAACATAGTCAAGTTATTCACCCAAGGTACTTTCTATTTTATGCCAACAAGTTCGGGTTTTTATCCCCAAAGTACTTCATACATTATCTCTTTAAAAAGATCATGTTTCTTTCACAAGAGTCACACGATACCCGTGGTATTAAAAATAGAGTGACTATCTTTTTAAGTAAACCAAAACAATTTCCCTTTTTAAAGACAAGTAACAACCTTCTTTTCCAAAAGTTCAAGTTTGCCTAAGTTCAAATACTCAAGTCTCTTATTTTCGAAAGGTTTCGTAGTTCATAGTCTTAATCACTTAATAAAATAATTCACTTTTAAAACAATTTGAGAAACATACGACTTATGTGTGAGTAGGTTATTCTTGTTCATAACAATCTTATTAAAGCAGCCATGATCTAGGAAATGTAATATCATTTTGTCTCATCTTAGCACATGCAGATGGAGGTTTCTCTTTGGTTTTAATAATACTTAATTAGTCAATACATTTCCCTTTATTAGTATTGCGATGGTTTGTTCGATACTTATTCTCATTTAAGAGGAAATCAATATAAGGCGTTCATAAACAATTAAGTAAACCGTTCCTTTTATCTCTCTTAAGTCGTTATATCTAACTTCCCATAAAGATAGTATAACTCTCAAGCTTTTAAAACCAAGTATTACTCTTCTTTCAAAAACGTTTTTTAATTCTTTTGAAATACTTCAAGATTATTATTAAGACGACTCAAGTCAGAAGACATTGCAGTAAAACCACGTTCAGTTAACACACGTACGTCTACCGTACTATATATATTCTTTTAAAATATCATGCTTAAGAGGATAGGAAGAATCACATACCTCGCGACGATTATCGACAATTAGCAAAACGCTCCACCGCTATAACCCGGCTAGCCTTGTCCACCTTTCAAGTAGAACATGCTACTCGCAGAACTTTCAACCTATAAAGGCCATATACGTCTATCAACGTCTAGACTACTCTGTAGAATATTCTAAGCAGAGGGTTCTCTATTCTACGGAAAATCAGGCAAAGACTTCCACCAGTTAAACTACACAAGTGCATCAGAATACGATATGTAAATCTGGTTCAATCTTCTTCTAATATTCTTGATGTGATTTCAATTCAATTCTCTTCTCTTATACCATCCTTCTATATATCTTATACTCATTTCTATACTACTACATTATGTAATGTCCAATTACAATAGAAGGACAAGAGTATTTATCTCGATAAGCCCAAAATTATCCAAGATTTAATGTCCATCCTGAGCAATGTTTAGCTCCTACTCTGGGCGCTCCAACTTCGCTCAAACAACCTTAGAAGTTCTACAACTTCTTCTTAATACTTTAACCAATTATGAAGATTTTCCCTTAGGGTTTCATTTTGTGACTGAAGGGAAGTATAATAGTATTTCTGGGCTTTAGGTATAGGGGTAACCTTGGAATACTACAAGGTATTTGGGCCAAGGTATTTTGGAATAGTAACAATACTTGGAGAATACTTTTCTACAAGGGGGTATTTCACGATAACAACTCAAGAGGGTACTTTGGTAGAGGGCCTTCTCGAGGAGGGGAGCTTGGACGAGATACACTAAGGGGGAGAGGGATTTTCAAGATTTAGAAAATGTGGAGTGGATGAAGAAGTCTTCAACTCAAGGGGGGTATTTATAGGACTTTCAATAGCCAAGATTAAGGCAAGTGGAGGGCAAGTGGAGGGTGAAGATTTGGACAAGTGTGTGTGGGTCCCACCTTATCCATCTTCCACACAAAATATCTACAAAACATTGACCAAATGTTTTAGGCAACAAAAATGGCAAAAACGTGCCAAGAAAATCGTCCATCAATTCCGCCAACTTGAGGGTGACACATGTCGCCCTCTCGTTGGTCCAAAATATTTCGTCTCTCGAAAAATCTGTAAAAATTAAAAATGTCGCAACCGTAATTTTCCCTTCGCAAGGTTCGGAAAACTTTTCGTCGGAAAACAATTCTTTTCGGGGGTTGTGCACAAATTTCGTCCCTTGCCTAACTTAAGGCTTAAACTTTTGTACGTACGCCCTCACGTACATACTTTGGAAATACGGGGTATAACATTCTCCCATCCTTAGAAACATTCGTCCCGAATGTTCCTTCTCAAGACAGATAACGATAAAGTTCCTCTTAACACATGCTCACTTCTTCCCTTACTCGTCGTATCCTCCTCGTACACTCGAACTCTTTCTCATAAATTACCACATTCTTACATCTTCAGCTTTCCAAAATCTCGGGTTACTATCTCCAACTTGGTCATCATTAGCGGGAACACTGGATGGATCTCTGATACTTTTCCGAACATAGCAACAGGAAAGACCGGACGTACTGCCTCCCACGTCGGACGACAAAGCTAACTTATAGGCAACCTGGCCTATCCTCCAAAGGATATGAAAACGCTCCAAGTACCTCAGGCTAAGTTTCCTCTGTTTTCCAAAACTCGTCACACCCTTTCCGGGGTGGTACCTTCAAGAAGACCCACCGTCAACCTGAACTCCAAGTGTCGACGCCGATTATCCGCACGACTCCTATTGACTTTGAGCTGCCAATAACCTCTTCTGGATAAGCTTTACCCTATCCACATCCTGCTGAAACAAGTATGTACCCACTATCTGAACCTTGCCAACATCTAACCAGTCGACCGACATACTATACTTCCTCCCATACAAGGCTTCATAAGGCGACATCCAAATTCTTAAATGGTAGCTATAAAACACTCCCTCAACAGGAGGCAACAATCCTCCACTACCTGAAATCCAAACAACGGCAGGGTGAATGCGTCATCGAGACTCACTGAGTTCCTAACCTGCACGTAAAACTTCCAGAAAAAGAAATAGCTGTAACCTGGGCTCCACTGCCTGTCATAAGGTGAAAGTAGGCACCTCGTGCAGCCTTACAACCTTCCCGATATATAACATCTCGCATAACCCACTGCTGAGTAAACAGTCTCGACTATAAGACAAGATGGTCTGACCCCATCGGCCCGACTACTGGTCGAACGCATCCACGAACTCGTACGCTGGTTAACTAAACTTGGTCCTAACACCCTCGTGACCCCACTACCTGGCGGGACCACCTCAAACTGACCTCACCACATTACAGGCCGCGGGTTGACCCGCGATCGGTCCTCAACCCGACCAGCTATCGCGCAAAACTCTTGTTCCCCCGATCCGGAACAATTCACTAATCAAGTTACGAAAACCTAGTGGTCTTCTTAGCTCAACTACCCTCTTTCATTTCATACCGCTCAGGGACTTATCACACAAACATATCTCACGTGTACTATGCACTCCGATAAGGGTCAAACATAAAAATGTAAATCTTTTACTCGAGATGGCCTTACCTCTAAGGTCTCCACGTATAAAATTCTAAGGCTCACACTTTTCCTATCCCCAATCTTACCCCTTTAACTAACCATGATTTCTAATCACAATTAACACAATGCTATCTGAACATAACACTTAAGATATACTCATCTTATCACACATACAAATCTCTAGAGGGTTAAGGATATACCAGATTCATCGCTTTCACTTTTGTCGTTCTAATCCATCACCGCACTGAAGGCATAAGGAAGGTGATGAACTAGCCACCGATCTGAAGGCCGAGTCTCTACATCCGCGCCACCTGCGGACAATTTCTCGCAAATGGCCACTGGCCGCATGCATAACAAGATGTCGAAGAACGACACTCCACAATAACACTTACCATTAACGAGGTGGGGGTGGCCTCTCGCTAACACCCTTCCTCTCCGAACTCGACGAATCGCCCGATCACGGTAGCCGAGTCCTCCTGCTTACATCCTCTCTACTAGGACATCCTTTCGACACACGGCTCGGCCGCAGTAAAACAAGCACCAACAAAAAGACGACATTCCGGGATGGCGCTTTCGCACTGTGAACAACGAGAAAAAGCGAACGGTGGCTAGAGCCTACGTATAGCGTGAACGAAGCCACGAGCTCGACCAACTCCGCATACCCCGAATGTCTGAACTGTGGAGGACCACTCGCTGTATCAAGCGGAGATGCATATCGATCTGGCGAGGCGGTTCGCCAAAGTTACCAAAGGACTGCCGGTTGGCCCTCTTGGCGATCTTGGATTAACCGTCGATCCTATGTTTCTGCCACTGCATAAGCCCGCATTTGCACAACCTCTCTTAGATAGTCATCAAGACCGCGATAAATCGATGCATAATATACTCTCTGGTTGCTAAATCCTAGCTAGTAACAGTGCGTCTCCTTTGCAATTTATACTTTCGCTCGGTCGGTATCAAGGTTCAAATATCATGGTCGCAGAGGAGCTGCCGCATTGGGCTAAACTTCAGAAATTTGGTGACGCAGTAACTCCCGAATGAAGCACCACCAGTGATGGTTGGGCTGTGCCTCGTAACCCTCGTGTTTCACTTCAGCCTCCACGCTTCGCCTTCCCATAGGCGCGGGTTGCCTGCAGCATGGAGGCATAATCGTAAGGGAAAGGAATCGTTAGAGGTCCGACTTGTAATACGCCTCTAAGGCACGATCTCAGTGAGAAGAATGAAAACAATCCTAAATATCTCGCCTCACGATTATTGGTGGTGCACAACACACCGATAATCAAGACTCTACTAGATACGGTCGGAGACACTTTCCGAGGATTAAGCGCTCGATACCACTTTATCAACCCGAACCTGGGGCGTGGTGGTGCCTTACGGGCACCCAAGTAGACATACATCGAGTAATCGTGGAATATAAAACAAGACATGAAATAATATGAAGTGAAAGCGATTTATCCGAGAAAAGTTGTCTTTCGATATATATATATAAACTTGAATCGGACAGTTATCCCTTTTACAAACTCCACAAAGATTATGCACTCTCTAAGAATGTTATAACCATAATGACGACGTGTTATACCCTCAGATTTCACGAGTATGTGCGTGAGGCGTACATACAAAGTTTAAGCCTTAAAGTAGACTAAGGGCGAAAATTTGTGCACAACTAGCGAAAAGAGTCGTTTCAGGCGAAACGCTTTTCAGGACTTTGAAGGGAAAAATATGGCTATGTCATTTATAATTTTTGTGGATTTTTCCGAGAGATGAAATATTTTGGACCAACGAGAGGTGACAAGTGTCACCTCAAGTGGACGATTTGAGGCGTCTTTCTTGCACCATTTTTAGTCAAGGAGTTGGTAGGATATTTTTGTAGTTGATGAGCAAGTGGGAACCACAAACACGTGTCCAAATCTTCACCATACACTTGCTTCACCACTTGGCTGATCTTGGCCATTGATTGGCCAATAAATACCCTCCAATGCAAGACTAAATCTTCATCCAAAATCATTTTCCAAGTCTCAAAACCCTCCCCTAAAGTGTAGTATTCGTCCAAGTCCTCCCTCCCCACTTGTGAGCCTTAGCCGAAACCAACCCCCTTGCCTAGTTGTTTTAGTGATAATACTCCACGGGTAGAAAAATACTCTCCAAGTATTGTTACTATTCCCAAATACCTTGTAGTATTCCAAGGTTACACCTATACTAAAAGCCCAGAAATACTATTATACTTCCTTTAGCCACTAAACGAAACCCTAAGGAAATCTTCATAGCGAGTTGAAGTATTAAGAAGAAGTTGCGTAGAACTTCTAAGGTTTGTTTGGAGCGGGTTGGAGCGTTCAGAATAGGAGCTAAACGTTGCTCAGGATCGACATATAAACTTGGATAATTTTGGGCTTATCGAGGTAAATACTATTGTCATTCTATTGTAATTGGAAATTACATACTGTAGTAGTATAGAAATGAATATAAGATTCATATAAGGATGGTATAAAAGAAGAGAATTGAATCCGAAGATTATTAAAGAATAAGACTGAACTGTACTTACATAGGACTGTATTTACAGTAGACTTGTGTAGTTTGGCGGGTAGGGAAGTGCTGCCCAATTTTCCGTAGAATAAAGGAATCTGTATCTAGAAGTATTTTACAGAATAGTCTAGACGTTGATAGACCCTTAAGACCGATATAGGTTGAAGTACTGCGAGTAGCGAATTCTACTCGAATGGTGGAAAAGGCTAGCAGGACTACAGTACTTTGGAGCGTTTTGCTAATAGTCGATAATCGTCGCGAGGTATGTGATTCTTCCTATCCTCTTGAGCATGATATTTTAAAAGAATATATATATAGTACGGTGAGCGACGTGTGTTAACTGAATGTAATTTTACGGCAATGTCTTTTGACTTAAGCCTGAATAATAAGAATCTTGAAGTATTTCAAAAGAATTAAGAATCGTTTTGAAAGAAGAGTAATACTTGGTTTTAAAAGCTCAAGAGTTATACTAGCTTTATGGGAAGTTAGGTATAACGACTTAAGAGTAATAAAAAGAATGGTTTATTGATTGTAGAAGTTAAGAGACTTGATCTTAAAAGATAAGAGACTTGACTTAATTGAATTAATATGAATTTTGTTAAAAAGTGTAAAACCTCATTCGTGAGTAATGAGTACTTGGTTTTTAAAAGGAATATGTTTACTGATTTCGGAAATCAGAATAAGTATTGAACAAACCACTGTAGCTCTAATAAAGGGAAATGTATTGAATAATTAAGTATTATTAAAACCAGTAGAAACCTCCATCTGCATAAAAGCTAAGATGAGACAAAATGATATTACATTTCCTAGATCATAGCTGCTTTAATAAGATTGTTATAAACAAGAATAAACCTACTCACACATAAGGCATATGTTTCTCAATTTGTTTTAAAGGAGAATTATATTATTAAGTGATTAAAACTATGAACTACGAAACCTTTCGAAAATGAGAAACTTGAGCATTTGAAATTAGGCAAACCTGAACGTTTGGAAAATAATGTTGTTACTTGATTTTAAAACATGAACATATTTGGTACTACGGATAATAGTATCGAGTTGTTTTTACGTAAAAAGAGGTCTTTTTGAAAGGATAAATGTATGTAGTACGTTGGGGTTAAAACCCGGATTTGTTGTAATAAAATAAATGTCTGTGAGTATGATTAAACTTGCCTATACTTGTGGTGATAGCCTTTGTTGTGCAAGTGTTGTATTTCTGTGCTACCGCGTCTCTCGTTGGAGGGCATTATCGATTGATTGATGGACATACCGACCGATGGGCGCCCACGGGTATGCTTCCACTAATCGATCCTTTCGGACATCACGACCGCGATGGGTGGCCCATGGGTATGCTTCCATTGGAGAGTTATCTTGTTATTGGCTTGGACAGACTGATCCGATGGGTGGCCCACGAGTATGCGTCCATTCTAATTGTTATCTTGTTATTTCCCTTTGGACATACTGACACGATGGGCCCACGTACGCTCCATTAGGAGAGTTATCTTGTTATTGGCTTGGACATACTGACACGATGGGTGGCCCACGAGTATGCTTCCATTCTAATTGTTATCTTGTTATTTCCTTTGGACATACTGACACGATGGGTGGCCCACGGGTATGCTTCCATTAGGAGAGTTATCTTGTTATTGGCTTGGACATACTGACACGATGGGTGGCCCACGAGTATGCTTCCATTCTAATTGTTATCTTCTTATTTCCTTTGGACATACTGACACGATTGGTGGCCCACGGGTATGCTTCCATTAGGAGAGTTATCTTGTTATTGGCTTGGACATACTGACACGATGGGTGGCCCACGAGTATGTTTCCATTCTGATTATTATCTTGTTATTTCCTTTGGACATGATGACATGATGGGTGGCCCATGGGTATGCTTCCATTAGGATGGTTCCATGGCCATGCTTATACCGAGGTAAGATGCCGGCATACGCGGCATTGTGCGGGTTATATTTGAGTGATGACTTTGAGGCGTGAGTCTGACTTACATGATCGCTTATATTGTGAGCTGTAGTTTTGTTATCATACATGTCTCTGCTTTGTTTTAGATCGTTATGATTTCGTTCTGATATTTTCAGTTTCACATACTTGGTACTGTTGTCTCGACCTCGGGGCTGCGTTCATCTGCGCAGTAAGTACGTCGGTTGGCGATCCTCGCTTCTAGTATCACAAATCAGTTTTGGGAAGCTCCGTTTCTCGAGGCTTATCTTTGGTATGTTACCACGAGTCAGAGGTTCTTGTACATACAGTGGTATGGCGGCCTGGTCCCGCCATAGTTGTCGTTACATTCTTAGGTGCAGAGTAATCTTTGTTGTGAGGCGGTTTGTAAAAATGATTAAACTGTTCAAACTTTGTATTTATATATATATGCCGAAAGGCGACTTTCTCTCAGATAAAATGTGTTTCATTTTACAGTTGTTTCATGTCTTGTTTTTATGTTCATTGACTACGATGTATGACTACTTGGGTGCGGGTAAGACACGATCACGGGCCGAACGGCAGTCGTGACAAAAGTGGTATCGAGCGATTAATCTGGAAAGTGTCTGCAGTGTCTAGTAGTCTTGATTATCGGTGTTGTCACACCACATCTATAATCGTGAGGCCAGAGACATTTAGGATTGGTTTCATTCTTCTCATTCTAAGATCGTGCCTTAGAAATTTGTGTTGTAAGTTGGACCCTCCGACGTATCTCGTTTTTACCATTATGCCTCGCGCGGCAACCCGGGCCGAGATGGGCAAGGCGAGAGAGCTGAAGTAGGATCTGAGAGTACGCGGCGCGAGCCAGTCATTACGAGATAGTGCTTGACGGCAAGTTTTGCGACGCCACTTTCAGCGAAGCTTAGCGCGGCGGTGCCGAGAGACCACGATACTGTGTTATACCGTATTTCAGTATGCACGTAAGGATATGCGAGAAAGTTTAAGCCTTAAAGTAAGCAAAGTGGCGAATTTGTGCACAAGTGCCAAAAAGAGTCATTTTTCGACGAAGCGTTTTACTAGACTTGCGAAGGGAAAATTCCGGCTATGTCATTTCTAATTTTTGCGGATTTTTCCGAGAGATGAAACATTTTGGACCCCTCCCATTGGCCGAGACTTTGGGCGGTAATGGACGAAAGGGTGGGGTGTAGTTGGTAGGATATTTTGTGCAAGTTGGTGTGGTAGATGGATAAGGTGCACATGGCTTAATCCTAGCCCTACACTTGCCTAACACTTGGAAGAATCTTGGCCATTGGTTGGCCATTTCTTGACCTATAAATACCCCCCCTTTGTTGATGAAATTCTTCATCCAAAAATAATTTCTAAGTGTTAAAATCCCTCCCTATTGAGAGTTGTGTTCGTCCAAGCCCATTGAGTGAGCCTTGGCCGAGAGCCTACCCCCCCCCCCCCCTTGCCTTGCTATTTTCGTATAATACCCCCCTTTGTGGTGTAGAAATACTCTCCTAGTATTGTTATAATGCCCAAATACCTTAGCCCATATACCTTGTAGTACTTTCCAAAGTTACCTCTATTAGAGCAGGAAATACTATTATACTTTCCCTCACTACAAAACGAAACTAAGGAAAACCTTCATGATCGGTTGAAGTGTTAAGTAGAAGTTGCGTAGAACTTCTAAGGGTTGTTTAGAGCACTCGGAGTAGAGCTAAACGTTGCTCGGGGCCACGTTTATACTTGGATAATTTTGGGCTCATCGAGGTAAATAATCCTATCCTTCTAGTGTAATTGGAAATTACATCTTTGTAGTAGTATTGAAATGAATATAAGATTCATAGAAGTGAATTGAGCTGTAATAGAAGGATATTACAGAATAGACTTGAACCGAAATCACATCGAAGAATATAAGTAGAAAGATTAAGCGTATTTACATAGAATGTATTTCTGATGGGCGATAACCTTTATTGGTTGAATGTTACGCAAGTAGCATGTACTTAGAAGGTGGACAAGGCTAGCGGGTTATAGCCGTGAGCGTTTTGATTATAGTCGATAATCGTCGCGAGGTATGTGATTCTTCCTATACTCTTGAGCATGAAGTATTTTAAAAGGAATATATATAGTACGGTGAGCGTGCGTGGCAATGTCTTTTGACTTAAGCACGAATAATAAGAATTGTGAAATATTTTAAAAGAGTATATATATAGTGCGGTGAGCGTCGTGTGTTAATCGAATGTAGTGTCACGTCAATGTCTTTTGACTTAAGCTGAATAATAAGAATCGTGAAATATTTTAAAAGAGTATATATATAGTACGGTAGGCGTCGTGTGTTAAGCGAATGTAGTGTCATGGCAATGTCTTTTGACTTAAGCACGAATAATAATGATCTTGAAGTATTTCAAAAGATTTAAGAAACCTTTTTGAAGAAGAGTAATGCTTGGTTTTAAAAAGCTTAAGAGTTATACTAGCTTTATGGGAAGTTAGGTATAACGTCTAAAAGAGATAAAAAGAATGGTTTACTGATTTTAGAAGTTAAGAGACTTGATCTTAAAAGATAAGAGACTTAACTTAATATGGATGTGTGTGTGAAACCTCATTCGTGAGTTATGAGTACTTGGTTTTAAAAGGGATGATGTTTCATTGATTTGGAAATCGAATAAGTATCGAACAAACCATCTAGCGCTAATAAAGGAAAATGTATTGAATAATGAAGTATTATTGAAACCAGTAGAAACCTCCATCTGCATAGAAGCTAAGATGAGACAAAATGATATTACATTTCCTAGATCATGGCTGCTTAATAAGATTGATTATGGACAAGAATAATCTACACTCATATAAGGCATATGTTTCTCAGATTGTTTAAAGGAGAATTATATTCTTAAATGATTAAGACTATGAACTATGAAACTTTTCTAAAATAAAGAGACTGGAGTAATTGAAATTAGGCAAACTGGAACTCTAGGGGAAAAGGAAGGCGTTGTTTTGTCTTAAAATGGTTTAAAACATAAAGTGTTATAACAGCTTTATGGGAAGTTAGTTATAACGACTTTATGAAAACAAAAGAAGGGTTTTATCATTGGTTTTAATGTGGTAACTCGACTTTAAAAAGCGAAGTGTTTTGGTTTACCTAATAATGTGAGTCACTCTATTTTTATACTACAGGTATCGGGTGACTTTTATAAAAGGAATGGATCTCTTTAAAAGGAATTTAACGCATTTGAGTACTTTAGGAGTTAAAACCCGGACTTTGATATAAAATGAAAGTACCTTGAGTTAAGTATAACTTGCCTATGCTTGTTGTTGTGAAACTTGCCTATACGTGTTGTGATAGCCTTTGTTGTGCAGAATTGTGTTTCTATACTACCGCTCTCGATGGAGGTAGGTTGACTTATTGAGAACTTCTTTGGGGCGTCTTGCGTGTGGAGAAATTCCATGCACGCGTTGATAGTGTTAATTTTGCTAATCGCTTTGGACATCGCGACACGATCGTGGCGCTGCGGGTATGGATTCCATTTGATTGTTGTCTTGTTATTTCCTTTTGGACATCTTGACACGATGCGCGTAAGCGGGTATGGTTCCATTTGATTGTTGTCTTGTTGTTCCTTTTGGACATCTCGACACGATGCGTGCGCTGCGGGTATGGTTCCATTTTGATTGTTGTCTTGTTGTTTCCTTTTGGACATCACTGACACGATCGTAGCCCTGCAGGTATGGTTCCATTGGGATTGTTATTCCATGGACTAGCTCTCCGTGAGGTTTCTTGTTGGCCTTAGTATCACGGTAGTCTGGCTTTACTTTTGCCCGTGTCGGCGGGGTTTGGTTGTATTGCATTGTTAGTGCGGTTTTGGCATCGTAGGACTTGGTGTGCATGTGTACTTCTTGGTGTTATCATAGATGGCCAGTGAGGAAGGTATTCCACGCATGATTGATGTGGAGGCGTGAGACCACGACTTGATATAATCGTTATATGTGTATGCGTAGTTTGGTTATCATACATGTCTCCTGCTTTATATAGGCGCATGATTTCTTTTCTGATATTTACTGATTTCACATACTTAGTACTGTTATCTTGACCTCCTCCGGGCTGCGTTCATGCGCGCAGTAGAGTACATCATTGTCGATCCCCGCTAGGATCACCTTCGGCGTCTTTGGGAAGCTCAGTTCCTGAGGCTCATGCTGGTATGTTACCACGAGTTTGTAGGTTCTTGTACATTCTGGGTATGGCGGGAGCCACTGTCCGTCATAGTTGTTGTAAAAATCTTAGAGGTCTATGCTTGCTTGTTGTGTGGCGGGTTGTAAGGATTGTAATCGCTCAATTGTCATATATATATATATGTTGAAAGGCAACCGTTTTGGTTGGCCTATTTTCTTTATCTTGATCCATGTCTATTTAAAATGTTTAAGTTTTTATTTCACTGGTTTTCTCGATATTGTATCACTAGGGTGCAGAGGTAAGGCACGATCCACGCCCGGTTCGGGTCGTGACAAAGTGGTATCGAGCGATTAGTCCTGAAAGTGTCTACGCACCGTGTCTAGTAGAGTCTTGATTATCGATGTGTTGTGCACCACATCTATGTCGAGAGGCTATAGGACATTTAGGATTAGTTTCTCTTCTCATTAGAGATCGTACCTTATTTGTGTTGTAAGTTGGA
The DNA here is from genome assembly GCA_029844215.1 of Przewalskia tangutica. Taxonomy (NCBI): domain Eukaryota; kingdom Viridiplantae; phylum Streptophyta; class Magnoliopsida; order Solanales; family Solanaceae; genus Przewalskia; species Przewalskia tangutica. The sequence continues at coordinate 4,766 of JAQGDG010000617.1, read as the reverse complement.
CCCTCTGACGCATCTCGTTTTTACGATTATGCCTCGCGCAAGGCAACCGGGCCCGAAGGGCAAAGCAGAGGAGGCTGCGAGTAAACGTGGCGAGACCACGATACACGAGCCTCGATCCGCGATGCGGAGCGGAGAGATGAGTTACAAAAGTGAGCCCGATTAATGGCGGGAGTTGTGCGAACTTGAGGATAAATTTGGCTGACGCAGATTCGTGACCCGATGGTTCACCTAGATCGATAGTTGGAGGCTACGGGATTTTACGAGGTGTAACCCGCGAATTTTATGGGTCGAGGCCGAGGATGATCGGAGTTCATCCAGCGATTCTGACGGATCGTAGGAGTAATAAAGGCATCGGAGACCGAGTCGGTGGTCCTAGGTTCGCGTCGGCCGCGTGATGCCGATCGTTTTGATTCGCGAGCTGTCGGGGAGAGAATGCACTTCCAGCTATTTGGGACGAGTTCTCAAGGGCATTTCTTGCACATTTCTTGCCTCCACGATGAGGAGGCTCGGGCGACGATTTTTGGTGTTGCGAAGCGGGCTGATTCGGGAGTACAATGTGGAGTTCGACTCATTGGCCGGACGTCCGCGTTAGTAACTAGTATGGAGGATCGAGTGCACCGATATATTCTGAGGATCGATGATTACCTAGCAGAGAGTTGTTAGTGTAGCTCTTGGTAGGAGCATGGACATTGCCCGCATGCGAGCTTATGCGCCCAGGGGTGAGGGCCGAAAATCGGCGGAATGGCCAGGTCGCGAGAAGAGGCCGTAACAGTGGTCCTTTGGTGACTTTCGAGGCGGACCGCCTCGGCCAGAGACTAGTTATGCGCCTCGCTTGATCTGGTGGTCCTCCACGGGGATATTCGGGGAGCAGTCGAGGCTCAGGGTTCAATTTTCGGAGAGCGGGTGTTAGCGGTGAAGCCACCCTACCTCGTTGGCGTTGTGGTAGACTCCGTAGTGGGAGTGTCGTGCTAGTTCGGAGTTTGTTTTACATGCAGCGAGGCCATTTAGGGCTTGTCCGGCCTGGGTGGCAGTAGGATAGCACGAATACGAGATCGATATGGGTTCTTCACCTTAGCTAGCGAGGATGTTCAGCCGGCAGCCACGGCAGGTCGCGGTGGAAGTTCCCAGTTTTAACGGTCCTTTGAACCGCCTATTTTCAGGTATATCCTTAACCCTCTAGAGACTTGTATGTATTGATGTTATGATAATGTGTTAAGTGTTATTGTCACGACCCGTTCCGGGGCCCGTGACTGGTGCCTTACCGGGGCACCCAAGTAGTCATACATCAGAGTAACCAGCGGAAATATAAAACAAGACAGGAAACATAGTAAAAACAGAAACAGTTTATCTGATGAAAAGCTTGCCTTACGGCATAATATAAATAACTCAAGTTTTGCAGTTACATCCCAACTGTACAATAGTACTACAGACCTCTAAGGAAGTAAACAACTATGGCGGGACAGGGCCCCGCCATACCCTGACTGTACAAAACTATCTACAATACAGGGAGATCATACCCAAAAGTAGAGCCTCCGGAGAAGATGGAGCTCCTGACACCAACGCAAAGATCCTAAGGATGTGGATCTAGCACCTGCTTGCCTTTACCTGCGGCATGAACGCAGCCGGCGAGGCTGACACAACAGTACAAGTATGTGAAACTATAAAGAATCAAACGAAATCAAAGTATTTAAAACCTTTTCACAAATAATCGGTTTAATTGCACATAGTACACATCACAAACAACAGCGAAATAGGAAAATCAGAATAGTCTATTCTAGGCCGCGAATGATCAACAAGGCCAATCGCCCATAGTATCATGCGTGCCTAGTCTCGACTCCGCGGTCCGCATAGGTCGCCACTGCACCGCATGAGGTATTCTACTGCGCATCGAGGCAGCCAACCCCGGCGTCCGCCTAGGCTCCGCAGCCGCATAGCCTCAAAAGACCGCGTAGTCTCAGCAGACCGTATAGGAATCCGCGCATCAAAGCTAAACACGGAATGATCAATCACCGGAGCATACCGCTCCGCATAGTCTCACAGAGACCGCATAGGCCGTATAGGCGCATCGAGGCAAGCCCGGTATAACGATCGAGGGTAGGTGATACAATAACGACAACGGACTTAGGTTAGCAACGTAAGCAATACAAGAATGACCCTACGGTATTTGAGACACTAACCAGTAGCATCATAATATGTCACTTATCACACAAATCTTACTACACTTAACAGAAATCAATACAAGGCTTTTATAAACAAGCAAGAAATGATTCCTTTTTATCTTTCTTAAGTTGTTATACCTAACTTCCCATAAAGCTAGTATAACTCTTAAGCTTTTGTTTTAAAACCAAATATTTATCTTGTTAAAAAAATGATTCGATTCTTTTGAAATGCTTCGATTCTTTGTTATTCAGGCTTAAGCCGTGAGGCATTAGTAAGTATTATTCGAGCTTAAGCGTGAGGCATTGCCATAAGTATTATTCGAGCTTAAGTCAAAGACATTGCCATAGTTATTATTCATTAACACGTACGTCACCGTACTATATATTGTAAAATATCATGCTTTAGGAAGAATCACATACCTTCAAAAAACCACCGCCAAGTTGAATATGTCGCTGTGATCAGAGTCACTATAATAGTCACAGACATCTATCAAAGACTACTCTGAAGGTCATTCTAAACAGAGGGTTCACAATTCTACGGTAAGTTGGGCAGCACTTCCCTACCCGGTGAGCTATATAAGTCTCATCAGGAAGCGATCCATGTAAGCACAGTTTGATTATTCTTCTTTTAGACCCTTCTACTGTGATAACAGTTCAATTCTATTCTGTGATATTCTTCTAAGTATTTATACTTACTCTTATACTACTACAAGAAGTATTCTCTAATTCAAAGAGGTTAGGATTTGTTACCTCGGTAAGCCCAATAATATCCTAGATAAAGTCGCGCCTGAGCAAGGTTTAGCTCCTAAGTTGTACGCTCCGGTAGCACCAAGAAACCTTAGAAGTTCTTCACAACTTCTATAAAGGACTAAGGGATTTGGGCTAGGTATTTTGGGCATTATAACAATACTAGAAGACAACTTTTCTACCAAGGGAGGGGTAGATTTCGGCTGAGCTGGGGTAGGCCTCGGCCAAAATCACTCAAAGGGGAGAGGTGTTGGGCGAAGGCTAAGGAGAGGAGAGGATTTTTAGACTTGGAAGACAACTTTGTGGATGAAGAACTCTTCATCTTTAAGGGGGTATTTATAGGTCAAGTTGTGGCCAACCAATGGCCAAGATTAAGACAAGTGCAAGGCAAGTGTAGGGTGAAGATTTACTCCACACAAATATCCTACCAACTCCGGCTTGTGCACAAGGCACAAAAACGCACTTCCTTCTCGAATTTTCGTCGATGGGCGATTAAGTTCATCAATGGAGGGTGCAGTGTCGCCTCCCGTTGGTCCAAAATGTTTCGTCTCTCGGAAAAATCCGCAAAATTAGTAATGGCATGGCCGGAATTTTCCCTACGAAAGTTGTGGAAGCGTTTAAAAAGCGATTCTTTTAGGGAGTTGTGTACAAAAAAGCGTCCAAGGCTAACTTTAAGGCCAAACTTTTGACGTATTCCCCTACGTACATACTGAAATACGGGTATAACATTCTCCTCCTTAGAAACATTCGTCGAATGTTCCTTCTCAAGACGATTATCGATGTAGCTTAAGCGGTTTGTAAGTGCCACACGTAGCGCAAAATAACACTTAGGCATAAATGATAATGGAAATTTACAAGTAGGAAAGTGAATTACAGGTGTGGGAATAGGTGAGATACTTCTTGTTATACCGTATTTCGGAGTATGTGCGTAAGGCGCACGTGAAAATTTGAGCCTTAAGTTAGGCAAAGAATCAATTTTGGGTACAAGTGCGATCGAGTCATTTTTCGACTAAACGTTTCCATTTACGCTGGGAAAATTCGGCTATGTCATTTATATTTTGCGGATTTTCGAGGCAAACATTTGGACCAACGGGAGGTGACATGTGTCACCTCACATTGAAGCTAGAAGGCGACAACCTCGGGCGATTTGGTCACGTTTCGAGCCAATTGGCTCCTTGTTTTGGCCTTGTTTTGTGGCTTGTTTGGTGCCATGTTTTGTGCCTTGTTTTGTGGTGTAGGGGTTAGGTGCACTTGGCTTGATCAAGGCCTTACACTTGCCTTGCACTTGGCTTGATCAAGGCCATTGGTTTCCTATAAATACCCTCTCCTTGCAAGACTTATTCATTCACTCCTCACTTTGTCTAAGTCTTGAAATCCTCCTCTCCTTGTTGTTGCTCTCGTCCAACTCCCTCTCCCTTAGAGAAAGGCCCTTGGCGAGAACACCCCTCCCCTAGCCTAGTTGTGCTAGCCGAGCCTACCCCCTTGGTAGAAAGTTGTCTTCCAAGTATTGTTATAATGCCCAAAATATCTTATCCTTGTACCTTGTAGTATTCCAAAGATACCTCTATACGAGAGCAGGAAATACTACATTTTGTCCCTTTAGTCTCAAATGAAACCTAAGGAAATCTTCGTTGATTGATTGAAGTATTTAAGTAGAAGTTGGTTAGAACTACAGGTTGTTTGAGCGATGGAGCACCGAGTCGAGCTAAACGTTGCTAAGGATCGACATTTAACTTGGATAAGTATGGGCTTATCGAGGTAATTATCTTGTCCGTCTAGTTGTAATTGGAGATTACATGTTGTAGGAATATATAGTTGAAGTATACTATATATAGTACTGAACATTATTGTGCGGCAATG
>JAQGDG010000616.1:0-94993 GCA_029844215.1 Przewalskia tangutica | reverse complement strand
ATAGGTAAGATCGTTAGGATCGGGAAACAAGGCGTGATGCGTTAAGTGGGTCGGGTTGGGGCCGTGTTTGCGGGCCAACCGCGACTTTGTTCGGTGGGGTCGGCTCTGGTGGTCGCCCGGTGGTAGAGTCACGAGGGTGCTAGGCGAGTTTAGATGACCATCGTGTGAGTTCGTGGATATGTTAGGCGAAGCGGATCGTGAAGGCGGGAATGGCCTTAAGGAAGATCGAGGCTAGTAAGATGACCAAGTTTGGAGGTAGTGACTCGAAAGTGTTGAGGCGAAGTATGAGTGCGTATACTAGAAGAATTCAAGTGTTCGAGAAAGTTGGCGAGTAAGGGTAGAAGCGAGCATGTATTGCGAGCATAGATATGATCATTTCTTGTGAAGAGAGAAGGTCACGAAGGATGTATATTTTAGACCTCGGGGATCGCGTGCAGTCGTTACCATTTGTTGGGTCGCGGTGACACGGAACCTGTGACAAAGTGACAAAAGTTTGTGATGTTAGAGGTGTTTCCTCGTGGACTTGGATTTGGGTTTTTGCGCGTATTTATTTTTGTGGCAGTGTGGCATGTTTGGTTTCGTAAGTATAGTAGTGAAGGCTATACATCGACGTTCGAGGCGTGTTGGTGCCTTCAAGAACACCAGTAGTCGTACATCAGTGTCGTGAAATATAAAGCAAGACATGAAACGGTTTATAAAATAAGACACGATTTATGTGAGAAAACATAGCCTTTCGGCATATATATATAAACATGGTTTAGCGATTTACATCCGATAACTGTACAACATGACTCTAGACCTCACAGGAAATATACAACTATGGTGGGACGGGGCGCCATACCACGGCATACAAAACTATCTCTGTGGGGAGATCATACCCAGTAGAGCCTCGGAAAAGATGGAGCTCAGGCACTGCGTAGAGATCTAAGAATGTGGATCTAGCACTGCCCTTACTGCAGCATGAGCACTTGCCCAGAAGTCGATCTGAACGGTACTAAGTATGTGAAAGCGTAAGTACTTCAATGAAATCATAACCTTTTAAACAGTTTACAAATATGTATGAAACAATGAGAAAGCGCATAGTGCAGCATCGCAAGCAAGAGCATGATAGGTAAAGCGTAATGGGTCTTTTCTAGGCTGCGAATGATTGACAGGGCCACTCGCGTATTATCACTCTGCAAGCCTAATCCTGGACTCCGAGTCGCATGGCCACTGCGTGGGCGCGTGAGTATAACGCGTGAGGTACTTCTCCTCGGCGTAAATCTGGACTTCGTTGTCGCGTAGCGCGTAGACCGCGTGAGGCATAACCCGCGTACTAACACGGAACTACCGTAGCTCGCGCAGGCCCCACTGGACGCGTAGGGTATTCTCGAATCATGGTCGAACCGCTTTGAGTCTACCGCGTCGGGGCGACAACCGGTGTCGTCTCGAGGTGAGTGATAGTACTAACATAACGAACATCTTTAAGCAACGCATAAGCCAACAAGGATACTCTCTTATACAAGCATTACAAGATACTAACACGTAGCATCATATCGTGTCTACTTATCAAACCATCTTATTATTCTTTCACGATTGACATAAGTGCATTTATAAGCACATAGGCAAACTTGTTTCTTTTATCAATCTTAAGTGGTTATACTTAACTTCCCGTAAAGCTAGTATAACTCTTGAAAACATTTTAAAACGATTAGTTCTCTTATTAAAAATGATTGATATTCTTATGAAATGCTTCGGATCTTTATTATTGAGGCTTAAGTCGTGAGGCATTAAGTAAGTGTTATTCGGGCTTAAGTAGTGAGGCATTCTGTAAGTGTTATTGTCGGGCTTAAGTCGAAGACATTCAGTAGTTATTATTCGATTAACACGTATGCGTCTACTATATATATTGTAAAATATCATGCTTTAGGAAGAATCACATACCTACTGTGAAAACCACCTTGAGTTGAATATATGTATGAGAGTCAAACTATAATAGTCACAGACATCATCAAAATACTCTGAAGGTCATTAAGCAGGGGTTCACGATTCTATGGATGGTTGGGCGTACTTCACTGCAGGTGAGCTATATAAATCTCTTTGTGAAAGCATCTATGTAAGAAATCTGATTTGATTATTCTTCTTTTAAGCCGCCCTACTTGTGTAGCAGTTCAATTCTGATACGTGATATTCCACAAGTATTTAATACTTATTCTAATACTACTGTAAGTATTCTCTAATTCAAAGAGGTTAGGATTTGTTACCTCAGTAAGCTTGATAATATCCTAGATAAAGTCGCGCTGAGCAGGTTTAGCTCACAAGTTGTATGCTCCGGTGGCTCGAGAAACAGAAGTTCTTGCGGCTTCTACTAAGTACCTAAGGGATTTGGGCTAGGGTATTTTGGGCATTATAACCGTACTAGAAGACAACTTTTCTACCAAGGGAGGGTAGATTTTTGGCTAGGCTAGGGGGTCCTCGGCCAAACTACTAGGCTAGAGGGTGTCGGCCAGGGCCTTCACAAGGAGGGGAGGTGTTGGGCGAAAAGGCTATAAAGGGAGAGGAGAGGATTTTCAAGACTTGGAAAGATTTGTGGATGAAGAACTCTTACGTCTCTACAGAGGTATTTATAGGTCAGGTAGTGACCATAGCGATTAAGACAAGTGCAAGGCAAGTGTAGGGTAAGGATTAACTATACACAAATATCCTACAAACTCCTTGACTTGTACCTGAGCACAAAAAAGCGTGCCAATGGTCTTGATTCGTCGATGGGCGATTTGAAATCCACAAATTGGAGGGTGCCAAGTGTGCCCTCCGTTGGTCCAAAATGTTTGCGTCTGCCGGAAAAATCATAAAAATTAGAAATGGCATGGCGGAATTTACCTACGAAAGTGGAAGCGTTTGCGTCGGAAAACTATTAGTTTTGTGAGTTGTGCCCAAAAAAGCGTTTTGCCTAAACTTTAAGGCTAAACTTTTTATGCGTATTCACTTACGTACATACTGCGGAAATACGGGGTATAACATTCTCCCTCCTTAGAAACATTAAGTCGAATGTTCCTTCCCAAACGATTAACGATAAGATTCTTCATAACTTAAGCGATTGCAAATACCACGCACGGCCCGAGAACAACGGCAAGAAGCGATAGCGAAAATTTACAAGTAGGAAAGTGAATTACGGAGGTGTGGGAATAGGTGAGATACTTCTGCCTCGTGTCCTCTCGGCTTCCCGTCATCTCATCACGAGCTCGTTCGCGCCGAGACTTTGTGGAAGCCACGTCCTTGGTCGCGGGCGCTAACGACGATCGACTATACTCCATGGGAATCTCGCCATCGATAACCGCCGATCACACGGCGCGTCGTCCGGGTGCCTGCAGATGGATCCGATACATCTCGCCGGCATAGATCGTGAAAAAGCGGATGCCTTGCCTCGGATCGGACGGCGGATCCAGCTCGTGAGCAACCTTGCCTACCTGCGGACAATCTGAAGCGACCCGATGTACAGAAATTTGAGTTTCCCCGCCTTCCGAATCTCATCGCACCGCCGTGGGTGGCGCTAGGAAAACTCAATCATGAACCTCGAACTCAAGATGCAGCGGCGATGATCTGCATCGACCATCGACTACGGTATCGATAGCGGCTCGGATAAGCCGCTTATCAGCATCTGCTTTGTACCAAATCTGGTCCCAGCGTGCGCCTCGCCCGTCGAACCAACCTATAGGCGTCTGCACTTCCTCCCATACAAGGCCTCGTAAAGGCGCCATCGAATCTTTGGGTGGTAGCTATTATTATCGCGAACTCAGCTAGAGGCAAATGATCCTCCCTACTGCCGAAGTCAATAACACGGGCTCATGACGTATCCTCGAGTGCGGATAGTGCGCTCTGCTGTCCGTCTGTGCGTGGATGAAATGCGATTACTCGGGCTGCTGCGTCCTAAACCCCTGGAAGGACCTCCGGAAGTTAGGCGTATGTGGGCTCCACATGCGATATGATCGAAGTAGGGACTCATGCGATCGGCGATCTCGGATGTAAAGTCGGCATAATCCTCGGTAGAAAAGTCGTCGGCGGGAAGAAAGTGGGCTGATTTGCGTCGACTGTCGATGATAACCGTATAGAATCATGTCTCATCTGAGTGCGAGGTAATCTGTGATGAAGTCATGTTGATTACCTCCACTTCGGTCGGGATCTCGATAAATGCGTAACAAACCACGGGCCTGCGGTGCTCTGCCTTCGCTGCGACAACACGGGCGTTGAGCTCACGAACTGCAGCGTCCTCTTGAGCCGTCCAGCGATACGGATCTAAGGTCGTGGTACATCTTGAGTCGACCCGGATGGATAAATGCTTGTGTGTGTGCTTCCCCGAGAACCTGCTGCGAAGTCTGAAACATCTGAAACACACAATCGCCTCAAACCTTAGCACCCGTGGTGCTACCTCAGACCGCGCCTCGCGAAGAGGCGTATCGCGATGTCGAATCAAAGTGGATCCTCATTGTTGCCTCTTGCCTCGCCGGCGATGGAAGACTCGGCAACCTCGCGAACTCTAACGCTGCTATCGGAATCAATCAAGCGGACACGAGGCTGCTAAGCGATGCAAATCACGAACCGTGTCCCTCCTCTGCATTGTCGATAGGCTCGTCGACCTACGACTAGGCGTACGCCTGGCGTTGGCCTTGGGTGAGTACGGGATATCAACATCGTAATCCTTAAGCAACTCTAACACCGTCTGCATCGTAAGTTCGGCTCATCTGGTGAAGATATCTTTGGAGGCTCTTGTGGTGCAGTAAAAATATCACGTGAACCCCGTACAAATAGTGCCTCGGATCTTGGCGTGAATCGCGTTGACTCGAATCATGGGTGGGGTGGTTCCTCGTGTTTCTTGGATTTGTCGGGATGCATATGCTATAACCTGCCATCTTTGCGTCAACACACATCCCAACCCGATGCGGCGCGTATGATACCTGACATAACCCATCTGGACCTGCGGAAGTAAGAAACGAGGCGGTCGTCGGTCTCTCTTCGACAGCTGGAAACCACGCTCTGAGCATCGATCGGCGAAACTTGGCTTTACGCAAAGTCGGCCTAGTCAATGGTGCGAAGATAGAAGCAAACTTCTCTGAACCGTAGATAATATCTGCGAGCCCGAGCTGCGAACCTCTGCCGGAGTAGTAGGTCAGGCCAAGTCTGTTGCCTCGATCTTGATGCGTATCAACTCGAATGTCATCGGCCCGACAATATGCCCAAGCATGAAGTCGACAAAACTCACGTTTGGAAAACTTGGCGTACAAGCTGCTAGTCTGGAAGCTGTCGGCGCGATCGCCGAATGCTCCGCGTGCTCGCTGCTCGCGAGAATAAACCAAGATATCATCGATGAACACTATCACAAGCGTGTCCAAAATGGTTTGAACACTCGGTTCATCAAATCCATGAATCTGCCGGAGCATTGGTCAACAAAGACATGACCACGAACTCATAATGCCCGTCTGGTCGGAATGCGATCCAGGGACATCCACCTCTACGACTACTTTGATGATAGCGATCGCGAGATCAATCTTGGAAAACATCTCGCACCTGCCATTGGTCGAACAAATCATCAATCACAGGAAGGGAGTATCTGTTCTTAATGGTCACGCTTGTTGGTACTGTAATCAACACGTGCGCGGCGTCCGTCATTCTTCTTGCGCAATCGGCGCTCCCGGGGAGAAACACTAGGCGATGAAGCCGCTTCTCCAGTAAATCCCTCGGTGGTCCTTGACTCTCTCAACTCGGCGGGTGCCATTACGTATGGCGGAATGGAAATAAGTAGTGTCTGCAACACGTCTATACAAAACTTCGATCTCCTCTCGGGAGGACACGAAGTCGTAAAACGCGTGCGGGAACTCGTGACTCTGGGCCGTTGAAAATCTGGTGCGCGGCTTGATTATCAAACACGAGCGAGATGGTAGATATACCGCCTGCGCCGTCTTCTAGCCTTGAGGTAGGAAATAAACCTACCACCGGCGTCTGGTGCTCACTCGCTCAGCCAATGAAACTCGCCGAGCTGGAACCGTACTACTCTCTCTGCGGTCTACATTGGCGTAGCAAGCTAGCCAATCCGTCCCATAATCACGTCGAAGTCAATCATCTCCAACTCTATCAAGTGGCTGAGGTCAAACGATTGTAAATAGTCGCGGGACAAGCTCTATATACCGTAGAGCTACCAGAATCACCATTGGCGTAGCTACCTCGAAAGGGTCTATGGACTCGGGCTCTATCCTATCCTACTAGCAACAAGGGAGATATATGGGAGTAGAACCGGATCTATCAAGCATACGCATCAAACGAAGCGGATAAGGTGCGTGGCGACATCGGTGAGGCCTCACGATCTGTCGGTGGACAAAGCATAAATGCGGTTACGAGGACCGCTAGGCGGGACGAGCCACGACCTGCTGCGACCTGCTGACCCGTGAGTACCACGCCCTCGGGCGAGTAAGCTGTAGGAGATGATGGCGGCATGAACTGAAGGTGAGCCTACCGCGATCTTTGCGCGGTCGGACGATCCGCGCAAAGTGACCTGCTGGCCTGGCGTAACAAGCTCAAAGTAGTACCACACTTCGTAATGGGATCACGTATCGGCCACCTTTGAGGTGGTCCGTCGGCGATCTCTGCTACTGCGGGCGTCACGAAGCCACGAGGCCACAGTGCGCCTCGAAAACTCTGGTTGTCTTTGAGGGCGGTGCGGGAGTGCTCTGGTGGCGTGGTGCGAATCTAGGCTTCTGGCGAGGCCGCCCCACGATAACCACGAAAACCCTCCGTCTGGCCTTAACCTGCTGCTGTGCGTCCGACCGTCGACTCTGCGCTCGCCGCGTCAGGCGTGAGCTGCGTGCGGGTAATGTCGTACGGTGGAGAGAAACACACGCACGTGACTCGGCCGTATAGTCGTCTAGCGGTGACATAGCGGTGCACCTATCCTCATATCTGCTACCAATCTTTGGGACATATCGAGCGATGAATCAAGCTTCGACATTGTACTCACGACGGTCGTCCTCTGCGCCTCGATGGTAAAAATCTGCTCGGCCGCGCCCTCGCCATCTGTGGAGGCGAAGTGAGTGAGAAAGCCTCGAGAACTCATCCCAAGTAGGCGGGACGCGTGCTCTCCGGGATAACTCCGTGAATCAAACCAATCATTGCGGTATCACGCGGCCGATCTGAACAAAGGTCCTGGACTCTGTCTCAGAGGCCTTGATCACCTCGTGATTCTGTAGGCGGCGGATGAACTCCTGCGGATCATCCTCCGACCTCGACAGTAAAACTACGGCGGGCTCTGACTCAGAAATCTCGTAGTCTCAGGCTATACGCCTTCCGGGTGTACCACGGAGTGCGGGAGGCTGGGCTGGGCCAGGCTGCGCGTCGATCTCTCGCGTGTCGGGCCTGACTTTGCCAATAGTGGCCGTCTCCTTGTACCCTAACTCCTCGCGGTGTGGGGCGGGAGGTGTGGGTCTTGTGGTCTCTTGAAATTTGGCGGCGTCATAGAACTCGTAGTCTCTGGTATAAGCGGGCACGAGCCCTCGTGACTCTGGGTGTCTGCTAGCGGCTCCTGCCTTGCCTTACGGGCGGGTTGCCTTGCGTGGAGGCATAAGCGTTGCGGAAAGGAATCGTTAGAGGTCCAACCTATAACACGACTCTAAAGCCGCGATCTCGGAATGAGAAAAATGAAACGATCCTAAATATCCTATAGCCTCACGATTATTGGTGTAGTGCGCGACTGCAGATGTCGAACTCTACTAGATCTGATGCGTAGACACTTTTCAGAGATTAAGCGCTCACGATACCACTTTTGTCACGACCCGTTAGGGGCGTGGTAGTGCCTGCAAGGGGCACCCAGTAGTCATACATCGAGTGTCGGCGGAAATATAAAGCAAGAACATAAACGATTTATAAAATAAGACCACAGTTTATGTGAGAAAACATCGCCTTCGGCGTATATATATAAACATGGTTTAGCGATTACATCAAACCTTTGTACAACATGACTACAGACCTCTGAAATATACAACTATGGCGGGACGGGGCCACATACCTGGTATGCAAAACTATCTCTGGGAGATCGTACCCAAAAGTAGAGCCTCGGAAAAGATGGAGCTCGACGCTGGCGTAGAGATCACAGAATGTGGATCTAGCACTGCTTTCCACTTACGTGCGGCATGAGCGGCCCAGAAGGAGGTGATCTGACAGTACTAAGTATGTGAAGCGTAAAGTACTTAAATGAAATCATAACACTTTTTAAAACCAGTTTACAAATATGTATGAAACAATCGAGGAAGCGCGCATAGTGCCAGCATCACAAGCAAAGCGGCAATAGGTAAGCGTAATAGGTCTTTTCTGGTGCGAATGATTGAAGCGGGGCCTTTCGCGTATTATCACTCTGCAAGCCTAATCACGGACTCCGGTCGCGCCACTCGCGTGGGCGCGTGAGGTATAACCGCGTCGAGGTGCTACTCCTCGGCGTAAATCACGGACTCGTTGTCGCATGGCCACGTAGGCCGCGTGAGGCATAACCCGCGTACTAACACGGAACTCGTAGCTCGCGTAGGCCCTGGACCCGTAGGTATTCTCGAATCATGGTCCCGGATCGCTGAGTCTACCGCGTCGGAGGCGGCTTAACGGTATCGTCTCGAGGTGGTGATAGTACACTAACATAACGAACATCTTTAAACAACATAAGCCTGACAAGGATACTCTCTTATACAAGCATTACAAGATACTAACACGTAGCATCATATCATGTCTACTTATCTAACCGTCTTATTATTCTTTTCACGATTCAACATAAGTGCATTATAAGCACATAGGCAAACTTGTTTCTTTTATCAATCTTAAGTGGTTATACTTAACTTCCCGTAAAGCTAGTATAACTCTTAAACACATTTTAAAAACCGATTAGTTCTCTTACATTAAAAATGATTGATATTCTTATGAAATGCTTTGGATCTTTATTATTGAGGCTTAAGCGTGAGGCATTCTTGCGTAAGTGTTGTCGGGCTTAAAGCGTGAGGCATTCTAGTAAGTGTTGTCGGGCTTAAGTCGAAGACATTGCGTAGTTATTATTCGTTAACACGTATGCGTCTCTGTACTATATATATTATAAAATATCATGTTTTAGGAAGAATCACATGCATACCGTGAAAACCACTGCGAGTTGAATATGTCGGCGAGAGTGACTATAATAGTCATACATCTATCAAGACTACTCGAAGGTCATTCTAAGCGGGGTTCACGATTATGGAAAGTTGGGCGTGCTTCCCTACCGGTGAGCTATATAAGTCTCTTGTGAAAGCGATCTATGTAATCTGATTTGATTATTCTTCTTTTAAACCGCCCTACGTGGTAGCAGTTCAATTCGATACGTGATATTCTTAAGTATTTAATACTTATTCTAATACTACTGTGATAAGTATTCTCTAATTCAAAAGAGGTTAGGATTTGTTACCTCGGTAAGCTGATAATATCTAGATAAAGTCGCGCTGAGCAAGGTTTAGCTCACTAAGTTTATGCGCTCGGTGGCTCGAAACCTTAGAAGTTCTTCACAACTTCTACTAAGTACTAAGGGATTTGGGCTAGGGTATTTTGGGAATTATAACCATACTAGAAGACAACTTTTCTACCAAGGGAGGGTAGATTTTTGGCTAGGCTAGGGGGCCTCGGCCAAACTACTAGGCTAGAGGGGTGTTCGGCGAGGGCCTTCACGAGGGAGGGGAGGTGTTGGGCGAAAAGGCTACAAAGGGAGAGGAGAGGATTTTCAAGACTTGGAAAGATTTGTGGATGAAGAACTCTTCGTCTCTAAGGGGTATTTATAGGTCAGAAGTGGCCAGCCAATAGCGAATTAAGACAAGTGCAAGGCAAGTGTAGGGTAAGGATTAACTATACACAAATATCTACCAACTCGCCGGCTTGTACGCGAGGCACAAAAAGCGTGCCAATGGTCTTCAATTCGTCCGATGGATGATTTGAGTCCTGAGTTGGAGGGTGCCAAGTGTCGCCCTCGTTGGTCCAAAATGTTTAGTCTCTCGGAAAAATCCATAAAAATTAGAAATGGCATGGCGGAATTTACCTACGAAAGTGTGGAAAGCGTTTAGTCGGAAAACTATTCGTTTTGTGAGTTGTGCCCAAAAAGCGTTTTGCCTAAACTTTAAGGCTAGACTTTTTATGCGTATTCACTTACGTACATACTGCGGAAATACGGGGTATAACAATCACCGTGCGTGTTTGTTTGAGGCGAGAAGGAACATTCGGACGAATGTTTCTAAGAGGAAGAATGTTATACCCGTATTTCCGGTAATATGCGTGAGGCGTGCGTATAATAATTTGAGCCTTAAGTTAGGCAAGTTTCGAAATTTGTACCTGGCGCGGGTTAGGAGTCGTTTTTCGGCGAAGCGTTTCCGGCTTTCGTAGGGAAAATTCCGGCTATGGCATTTTTAATTTTTGCGGATTTTCGAGGCGAAACATTTTGGACCAGCGAGGGTGACATGTGTCACCACTCGCATTGGAAGCAAGTGAATGAGGCAAGTCGAGGAGCACGTTTTTGTGCCTTTGGTTGGGTAGGATATTTGTGCAAGTTGGTGTGGTAGATGGATAAGGTCCACGTGGTTGAAATCTAGCCTACACTTGCACCTTGTCTTCGTCTTGGCCGTTGGTTGGCCTTTGCTTGACTATAAATACCACTCTAAGTTGAAGACTTTCTTCGTCAAAACTTGAGCAATCTTTCTAAGTCTCAAATACTCCTCCTCTTGTTTGATCTCGTCAAAGCCCACTCCCCTTTGAGAAGGCTCTTTGGTAGAACTCCCTAAACTTTGTAGTGGTTAGTAGTAGGTACCACTAGCCTAGTTGTTTCGTATAATACCCCCTTTTTGTGGTATAGAAATACTCTCTAGTAATGTTATAATGCCCAAATACCTTGGCCCAAATACCTTGTAATATTCCCAGTTACACTTTTACAAAAGCCAGAAAATACTATTATACTTCCCTCGATCCACAAAACAAAACCCTAAGTAAATCTTCACGTAGTTGAAGTTATTAGTAGAAGTTAGTTAGAACTTCTAAGGGTTGGTTGGAGGCAGTCGGGCGCGCAGAGTAGGAGCTAAACCTTGCTCGGGATCGACGTATAAACTCGGATAATTTTGGGCTTATCGAGGTAAACATTCTTAACATACGTGGTAATTGGAAATCACGTATTTGTAGGAGTATATAGTTAAGTATACTATATATAGAATTGAACATAGTTGTGCGGCAATGTCTTTTGACTTAAGCTGAATAATACTTACGTGATGCCTTGCGACTTAAGCACGAATTTAAAGAAGAAGCGAGCGTAATTACATGGGTGTATTCTGATGAACTTGTGTAGTGATACGTGAGTAGAATTGTACGTCAGGTTAGGCGTGCAAACCCCCTGGTTGGCTTAGTAGCGGCCTCGATAGAGGAGGAGATTTCTGTTGTTGCGGGGAAGGTCTTTGCGAATTTTACGTAGAATATTCAACAGTGATATGTAGGTTGTTAATAGGCGCCTTGTGGCCGCTATGGGTTGAATCTTTGCGTATGGCGTGATCTACTTGGCTTAAGGAGTGGCCAAGCGATTTGAGTACTTGGATCACTTTGCTATTAGTCGATGTCGTCGCGAGGTATGTGAACCTCTTCTATCTGTTCTAGCGTGATATGTGTATAACTATGTAGTGCGGTGAGCGTCGTGTGTTTAATGTATTTGATTGGTTTGAAACATAAAGTGTTATAACGGCTTTATGGGAAGTTGGTTATAATGACTTTATGTAAGTAAGAAAATGCTTTGTGGTTTCAAAGGGTGGCCAGTTTGACTTATAACGGATTTGATGTGTAGTAATAAAGAACTTGAAGTGTTTCAAAAAGACCTTTTTGAAAGAAAAGTAATTCTTGGCTTTGAAAACATAAGAGTTATACTAGCTTTATGGGAAGTTAGGTATAACGTCTTAAGAGTGATAAAAAGAATGGTTTACTGATTTTTTTAAAGATAAGAGACTTGACTTAATGGTATTGATATGAATTTTGTTAAAGGTGTGAAACCTCATTCGTGAGTAATAGTCTTGGGTTTTAAAAGGAATAATGTTTCTTGATTTTGGAAATCGAGAATGAGTATCGACAAACGGCTGCGGCGTTAATAAAGGAAAATGTATTGAATAATGAAGTATGGTATTAAAACGGTAGAAACCTCAATCTGCATAGAAGCTAAGATAAGACAAAATGATATTACATTTCTAGATCATGTTGCTTAATAAGATTGATTATAAACAAGAATAACTGCTCACATATAAGACGTATGTTTCTCAAGCGTTTAAAGGAGAATTATGTTTTAAAGGATTTAAAACTATGAACTACGAAACCTTTTCTAAAATGAGAAACTTGAGCATTTGAAATTAGGCAAACTTGAACGTTTGGAAAATAAGGTTGTTACTTGATTTTACAAAGGAAAGCATTTTGGTTTACTAACAATGTTAGTCACTCTATTTTATACTACGGTGTCGGGTGACCTTCGTAAAAGAAATGGATCTTTAAAAGGAATTTAACGTGCGTAGTACTTTGAGTTAAAACCGGACTTTGGCATAAAATGAAAGTACTTTGAGTTGTGTATAACTTGCCTATGCTTGTTGTTGTGAAGCTTGCCTATGCTTGTTGTTGAAGCTTGCTATGCTTGTTGTTGTGAAGCGCCTATGCTTGTTGTGATAGCCTTTGTTGTATTTATGTACCGCGTCTCGAGGAGGCGGTTGATTTGTTATGAGCGATTATGCAAGGTCGAGATGGCGAGTCGCGTATTCATCGATTTTACAAGAGTCGAGATGGGCGGTCGCGTATTTCATCGATTTTGCAAGTCGCGAGATGGCGAGTCGCGTATTTCATCGATTTTGCAAGTCGCGAGATGGCGGTCGCGTATTTCATCGATTTTACGAGTCGCGAGATGGCGAAGTCGCGTATTTCATCGATTTTGCAAGAGTCGCGAGATGGCGAGTCGCGTATTTCACTGATTTTACAGGTCGCGAGATGGCGAGAAACGCGTATTTAAATCAGTTTATCATACATGTCTCTGCTTTATATAGACTATTATGATTTCATTCTGATCTTTTCTGATTTCACATACTTGGTACTGTTGTCTTGACCTCCTTGAGGCTGCGTTCATCTGCGAGTTGAGAATGCATCGGTGGTGGATCCTCGCTCATAGGATCACGATTCGTGTCGGGAAGCCAATTTTCTTGGAGGCTTATCTTTTGGTATGTTACCAGTACATGGAATTCTTATACATTGAGGTATGGCGGGGCCACTGTCGTCATAGTTGTTGTAAAAATCTTAGAAGTGCATGCTTGTTGTGGCGGGGTTTGTAAAAAGGATAAGCTGTTCGGGTATTTATGTATTTATGATGAAGGCAAGCTATTTTGGTTGCTTTGTTTATTTATCTTGTCTCTTAATTCATGTTCATGTTTTATTTCATTGATTTTCTCGATGTTGTATCACTAGGGTGCGGGTAAGGCACGATCCTGGGCAGGTTAGGTCGTGACACTTATTATAATTGGGTATTGATTTTATTTTGTTTTTAGGACATGTAAACATAGTTATTTAAACCTCAATCGCTTAAGAGAATAATCAAGCCTAGGTCTCCCTTAATTTCTCCTCCGCTTCAAATTCTGGTTTGTTTAAAGTGCTCATTGCCAAGTGTATGTGATGAAAGCTAACATGGATGTTGCTTGTTCACTAATATGCAAAATTGGATATCGTAACTTTCCAATTCGTTTATTAATCTTGATGTTCTCCGTAGAGCAATGGCTGTGAGAAGTGCTTCTATGTTAGAGATCATATATAGACCTCAGTAAAAGAACCTAACGTGATAAATGACCTTCGGGAAGCAAAATGTAGAGAAACTAGATTCTTATGCAATTATGCAAAGAATAAAAACATATTTACCTGTGAGGCTAACAACCGCCTGATCTACAATTTGTTTTTCGGCCATACCTAGTGACTTAGCATAAGCCTATGAGAACCATTTGTCCGTATTTGCCTCGGATTAGTAATTCTCATCATCATCGACCATAACCATGTTGTGATCATCGCCTCCATATTCTGCATCACTAGCGTAGCCGTATCCTCCGTTATTAGCGGCGTAGTTTTCCATGTCATCACGCGAATTTGAGGCCATGGATGACATGATTCATATAGCTCCTTCCTTATGGCGCTTAACTTTTATACCTACAAAATGTGCAAATAAGTTAGTAGCAAAAGCTCATCGCATCACTCTTGTTGCACTCGAGCCTTACCTGACCTAATACTTCTTTCAAAGTTGGTATTGCAACCACTTGTCCAATCAATTCACACGATTGCTAAGCTTTGTGGAGGAATAGATTCTTGTTAAATAGAAATACATACGACTCAAAATCTAACGGACGGAGTCAAAGAAGTTCAATGAAATAAAACTAAAAATCACTATCAAAGAAGCTCATCAAATGTGGTGAATATGCTCCATGAATCATCATTAACTTGAACTGAGCTCATGTGAATCTAGCTCTCATAATCACTCTTGTGTCATTCTGTATCGTATCATCCTTTGTTTGTTGAAAAGGATTCATCCTCGAATTCGTACATTGCAAGACATAGAAGAGAATGAGTACATATTCTCTCATAAAACAAACAAGGTAATCATCATAAGGCAAATGATCATACCTAAAGTAAGAATAGCATGCAACCAACACACTAAATGGATCACTCTTATAATATAACCAAGTATCATAAGGATCTAGAAACACTATGTGTTACACCCCGTAGTTCCAGAACATGTATATAAGGACTTACGTGAGAAAATACGACTTTAAGTCTGAAATGAAAGAAAGATTACTTTTTCCTACGGAAAATATTCCGAAACTCGTGAAGGAAAAAGGTTTAATAATTGGAATTTGGTTCTCAAATTTGGTATTTGAGACTTATAGAATTTATTAGAATTTTGGAAAGATAAAATATTTTGGACCAATGGGAGGGTGACACATGTCACCCCCCCACATGGCCCATGTTGGGCGAGAAAGTGAAGGTCAAGTGGCCAAGTTGGTCTGAATATTTGTGGGATGGGATCTTAGCCACACGTGTGTTTTAATCCTCGCCTCGATTCCATATATATCTACGTACTAGTGCAGAGACTTTAACACTTAGAAAAATTTCAAGAATTATTATCGAGCCTTAGGGCTCTCGGCCAAGCTCACTAGAAGAACAAGAAATTCTTCAAATGTTGTTGATAAATCCCCATATTCAAACCAAGGATCCCTAGTGGTATACTAAGCATAAACAACCTCTTAAATCCCGGAAATACTACGTTAATCCGCTAGTCGCACCTGAAACCCTAAGGTGTTCTTCATATTTTGAGTTGGAACTTGAAGAGAAGTTGATTATGAACTTCTAAGGGTTGCTTGGTGTGGATTGGAACGTAAAGGAAAGGAGCTAAAGTTGCTAAGGATCGACTTTTAATCTTGGATTATATTTGGGCTTAGTGAGGTAATGATCCTTGTCTTCTTAATGTAATTGAAGATTACATGTTATAGTAGTTGATAAATGACATTGTGCTATAAGGAATAAAGATTTATAAGTGTTTAGGATATTTAGAGGGTTAAAATTGAGACATGGAATGTTAGCCATTGAAGTTGTTAATCAATTTAGTTGTTAGTTAGAATCGTCACATGTTATACAAGAAAGGGAATTTAATTGTTATAGTTGTTATGACGTATTAATATGTTGCAGTAACGACTTGGATTAAAGAATTGAAAAAGGACTATATGTTGTATTGTTGTTTGATTGGTTGTGCCTTAAATGTGGCGTATTGGTTATTGATTTCGGGCCTTGAAAAAGGTGGAAAAGTACGTAGAAACAGGGGAAGTGCTGCCAAATTTTTCGTAGAATAAGATATCTTATACTTAGTATTATTCTACCTTAGAAAGCTAGAAGTTGATAGACGTATTATGGTCATTATAGGTTGACATTCTACGTGCGGCGTATTCAACTTAGCGGGTGGATTAAGCCGAAGAGGTATGTGGAACTTTCCCTATCTTCTTCAGCATGAATCTTATAAATGTATAGTACGGTTGACGTACATGTCTTAAATGAATTCAGTTTCATTTTGGTACCATTGATTTGATTTAAAAAGGTACAAATTTAGTTTAGTTGGAAAGTTAAACTCACTTGGTTTTTAAAGGATGTAAATGCCTTAATTTTTCTAAAAACATAAAGTGTTATAATGGCTTTATGGGAAGTTAGTTATAACGATTTTATGGGAAGTTAAAAGAGTGGTTTACTTGAATGATTCAAAAGAGAATAAATGATTTGATTTTGAAAGTATATGATACTTGATTTAAAGAGTATAAGTAACTTGATTTAAAGAGTATAAGTAACTTGATTTAAAGGTATATGTTACTTGAGTTTGGAAAGTAGAAGTTACTTGGTTTCAAAGCCTTGAAATGAATTTCTAAAGGTGTAGTAACTTGATTTGAAAAATAGACATGCCTTGATACTACGGGTGTTAGTATTTTGTGGCTTTTATATGAAAAAAGTTCTTTTTAAAGGAATAGACGTAGTACTTTGGGGTTAGATTCCCGAATTTTACATGATAGTGCCTTAAGTTTAATTAATGAAAGTTAAAGATTGCTAACTTACATATGTTGTTCATGATGGTTGTTAGGGCTAGTGTTATATTATTTATTACGGGGTCAATCTCCGGGTCATTTTGCATTTTGCATTTTGCATTTTCGTGGATTTGCTCCCCACGATGCGAGTATGGCGTATATGCTCATTGCGGGCCCACAGGGTCCATGCGGGTGAAATAGTCTCATGCGAGCCAAATTGCCTCATGCGGGTCCACAAGACCTATGCGGGTGAAATAGTCCCAGGAGTAGGATTGCATAATGATACTACGGGCGGGTGGCCCTAGTTTGATCATAAGCTTACATTTTTAAGCGATGAGTTTACTCTTATTTACTCTCATTATTAGTAAGGCCTGATATCTTTATTAATTTGGTTATCATACATGTCTCGGCTTTATTTTAGACTATATGATTTCATTCTGATGCTGATTTCATATACTTGATGCATGTTTTGTCTTGACTCCACTTTCCTCGGAAATTTGCGTTAAATGCTGTGATTAGAAGCAGTTCTTGACCTGCTCTTAGGATCATTGTGCGACTTTTGGGAAGCTCCGTTACTCAGGAGGCTTACCTTTTTAGTGCAGATCCTATTATTGTAGATTTATATACATTCGAGGGTATGGCGGGGCCTGTCCGTCATAGATAAGTCCCAACTCTTAGAGTGCATGTAGTAAGTGTTTTGTGGGTTGGACTTGTAAAAACATGTATCCACTTTCTTATTTCACATTCTTTGCGTATGCATGAGTTTTATTTGTTTCATTGGTTATCTCGATGTATACTGTAAGGGTGCCCAGGTAGGGCACGATCGCGAGCTTGAGGTTGAGTCTTGACAAAGTGGTATCGAGCGATTAGTCCTCGGAAAGTGTCTGAGGCAGGTGTACAGTAAGTCTTGCTTATCGGTGTGTTGTGCCTACACCTATGTCGAGAGGCTACAAGATATTTAGGATTAGTTTCCATTCTTCTCATTCTAAGA
Source organism: Przewalskia tangutica (assembly GCA_029844215.1). NCBI lineage: Eukaryota > Viridiplantae > Streptophyta > Magnoliopsida > Solanales > Solanaceae > Przewalskia > Przewalskia tangutica. The sequence continues at coordinate 77,383 of JAQGDG010000616.1, read as the reverse complement.
TCGTGCGGTAGAAATTTGTGTTATTAGGTTGATCTCTCCGACATAATCTTGTGTATCGATTATGCCTCGCGGAAGACAGCGACCCGGAAGGGCAAGTCGTGATAAGGCTGGGTAGGGCCTTGAGAAGTCGCTAGGGCTCGAGCGAGACTATGCACTGAGTTGTGGCGATCGGTGAGTTCGATTATGCCGATAGTACGGAGGAGTTTAGAAAGCTGCGGCTCATCCCTAATCCGAGCGAGAGGATAGAGACTACGGAGTCTGATTCGATTCTTGGCGGAGATAGTGGCAAGGCAACCTGGTGGGCCGTGCGAACCACAAGCGGATTTGAGGTTCGGGATTTTTAGGTTGCAATCGCGAGTTCTATGGGTCGAGACACGAGGATGATCATAGGAGTTCATTAGGCGAATCACGTGGACTATGCGGGTGATTAAGGCCTCGAGGCGAGTCGGTTATACTAACTTCTACTGGGATTACAGCGATATTGCGATGGCCCGGTTTGAGTCGTGGGAACTATCCAGAGGCGAGGGTGCTCCTCCAGCCATTTGGGACGAGTTCACGTAGGCCTTTCTAGATCACTTTTTGCCTCTTGAGATGAGGAGAGCCCGGGTTGATAGGTTTTTGACATTGAGGCAGGGTGGCAGGACCATCAGAGAGTATAACCTAGAGTTTGACTCATTGGCTAGGTATGCACCAACTATTATGGCTGACATGGCAGATAGAGTTCACCGTCGTGATAGGGCTGAAGCTACTTAGTTGATGGATGCGTGGCGGTGGCTCTTGACGGTATGGATATTGCCGGGATCGAGCATACGCCTGAAGTGGAAGAGCAGGCGTAGAAGTCGGCGGACATAGGCGATATAAGAGAATTGAGCAGCGGGGTTTTGGGTAACTTTGAGGTGGGCGGCCTTAGCGGCGAGCTGAGTGCGCATCTCGGCCGGCCTGAGTACTCCTCTCTAGTCTTACGGCGACGGTTTGATCGATCGGGTTATTGAGGCGGTCGAGCTCGGGGCTTGAGTTTCGGGAGCGAAGTGCTAGCGGATGAGGCCACCTTTACCTCGGTGTGGTCGATGCGGTAGATCCCATCCTGGGGAGTGTCGTATTTATTTGGGAGTCTGTTTCTCTTGCGGACATCAGGGCCATTTGAAGAGGGATTGTCCGACCAGAGGCGGCACGGGTAGTATGGCTCAGCCTACAGGGTCGATTAATGGTCGTAAATGTCTTACGTGGTTATGCGCCCGGAGCGAGGGTGTTCTGGGCTGCGGGCGTGGCGAAGGTTATGTGAAGGTCCTAGTTGTTATACCCCGTAATTCCAGGACATGTTTATAAGAACGTACATAAGAACTCAAAAATGTTAAGAATTGAGACTAGTAAAAATTTATCGGAATTATGGAAATGTCGGGAAATGAAATATTGCGACGAACGGGAGGGTGACACGTGTCACCCCCTTAGATGTTTATGGTCGAATAAGACCATGGGTGTTATGGTCATTTTACCAATGTTAAGATGATCAAGTCTTGCTAGGACTTGAGCTTGATATTGTTGACTAAGTCCAAGGGCCACTTGGCTAGATTTTTAAGTGAATTGGATCCAAGCCACCCAATTGTTCTCATCTTGACCCTCCATTGTGTAATTTAAGAATACTAGTAGCAAGACAAGGCTTCCATACTTAGTAAAATTTTCAAGAAAGTTTGTTCTTCACAATATTGCTCTCGGGTTCATAGGGTTTGAAGGAGAATTTTTTTTGTTTATTGTTCAATAACCTCCACACTTTAAACCAATGTTCCTAAGAGTATTGTAAGGGTATCTCAATAGAAAGATCCCGGAAAAATATCGTTTTTGTATTAGTCGCAAGGTGAAAACATAAGTCACTTTCCTAGGTTTGGATTGGAAATTGAAGGAAAGTTGTTTGTGATCTTCTAAGGGCTTCAAGTGATGGATTGGAGTGTCAAGGAGAGGCTCTAAGTTGCTAGGGAGCGACTTCGGATCTTGAGGTTGGATTAAGGCTCGTTAAGGTAACAATCTTGTTCTCTTATGTCACGACCAGGCCGGGCATGGCCCAGTGCCTTACACAGGCACCTTATAGGTATACATCGAGAGATAATCGAAACATACATGAAACTTAAAAATAAATCAACAAAGATAAAATCAACGAGGTTGGTAGATAAGGCTACCTCTTTAGATAAGTAAATACATCTGCAGCGATTCTCGCTTTCCTTTTACAAAGTGACCCGATATGTGACTACAGGACCTCTAATAGTTTTAACATAACAAGCGTGGCGGGGCGAGGCTGTTATACCGTATTTCTAGAGTATATGCGTGAGGGCGTGCGTCACGAGTTTAAGCCTTAAGATTAGGCAAGGGCGAAAATATTTGTGCCTGACTACCAAAAGAATTGTTTTTCAAAGCGTTTTCCAAACTTTGTGAAGGAAAATTACGGCTATGTCATTTATAATTTTTGCGGATTTTTAGAGATGAAATATTTTGGACCAGCGAGAGGCAACCTTGTCACCTCGAGTGGGCGGTCAGTGGTGAATTGAGGGCTTGGCTTGGCATGATTTTGAGGCTAAAACATGGGTCAATGTTTGGAGTGATTTGGGAGTAGATGTGTCACGACCGAGCAGGGCGTGGTAGTGCCTTACCGGGCACCTCGTGATCTGACATCGAGAAAATCGCGGAAATAAAAACATAAACATGAAACGAGACATGATAAATAAGCAGGCCAGCAAGCGGTTGCCTTACATGCAATACATAAAAACCGACAGTTATCCTTTTTACAAACTACGCCTGTGATTACTCTGGACCTCAGAAGTGACAACTATGGCGGGACGGGCCCGCCATACCACAGATGTACAAGAACCTACGGACTCGGGGTAGCATGCAAAAGATAAGCCTCAGAAAGCAGGGCTTCCAACCTGTGGCTTGTGATCACATGGCGAGGATCCACGCCGATGTACCTCTACTGCGGCATGACGCGGCCGAAGGAGGTCGATCTGGCGGTACCAAGTATGTGGCGAAATCACGTAAATGAAATCATGTGATCTATATAAAGCAGACATGTATGATAGCAAACTACGATTTACAACATAAAAGTAGTCGTATGTCAAGTCGAGGACTCGCGCCTCAAGTCATCCCTCGTGCGTGGAACTCCTTTCTCACTTGGCGATCTAGGTATAAATCATGTGGAATCGTGTCTCGGCCCGTCCCATGAGACTCGATAAAGAACGGGTGGAATCGTGTCTCGGCCCGTCGTGGGACTCGATAAAGAATCGGTGGAATCGTGTCTCGGCCCGTCTCATGGGACTCGATAAAAGAATCGGTGGAATCGTGTCTCGGCCCGTCTCGTGGGACTCGATGAAGAATCGGTGGAATCGTGTCTCGGCCCGTCCGTGGGACTCGATAAAGAATCATACATAACAAATCGTAGGCCCTCGTTGAGAGCGCGGTAGCAGAAATACAACACTTGCACAACAAAGGCTATCACGCGGCATATGCAAGTTCAACGTACTCATGGACTTATATTTACAACAAAGCGGGTTTTAACCCCAAAGTACTACATCGTTAACTCCTTTTAAAAGATCGTTTCTTTCACAAAAGTCACACGATATCAGTAGTATGAAAAATAGAGTGACTATCTTTTTAAGTAAACCAAAACACTTCCCTTTGTAAAATCAAGTAACAACATTATTTTCCAAGCGTTGAGTTTGCCTAATTTCAAATGCTCGAGTCTCTTATTTTAGAAAGGTTTCATAACTTATAGTCTTAATCTCTTTTAAAACAATTGAGTAACATAAGTCTTATGTGTGGTAGTTTATTCTTATTTATAACAATCTTATTCTGACCGTGATCTAGGAAATGTAATACAATCTTGTCTTATCTTAGCTTATGCGGATGGAGGTTTCTCTTGGTTTTAATAACAATTAGTCAATACATTTCCTTTGTTAGCATTATGATGGTTTGATCGATACTTATTCGTTTAGAAATCGGTAAAACATTATTCTTTAAAGCCAAGTACTCATTACTCACGAATGAGGTTTCACAACTTTAACAAAATTCATATCAAGTCAAATAAGTTAAGTCTCTTATCTTTCAAGATCAAGTCTCTTAACCTACGATCAATAACCCGTTATTTTACCTACGCCAAGTCGTTATAACTAACTTCCCGTAAAGCTATTATAACACCTATGTTTTGAACCAACCAAACTCATTTAGCACGTATGCGTCTACCGTACTACATAGTTACAAAACATCATGCTAGAAAAGATAGGAAGAGGTTCACATACCTCGCGGCGATTATCGACAAATAGCAAAGCGCTCAGTACTTGACGTCGGCTACTCGGCCAGCCAAGTAGATCACGCCAGCGTAGTACTCAGCTCACAAAATGGTCATAGTACTTTTATCAAACCTTTCTTACCATTTAAGACTTATACCAATAAAAGCCCTCTAATTCTACGGAAAATTCGGCAGCACTTCCCCCGTTTTTACTCACTTTTCCATCTTTCTCCAAGGCCCGAATAACGTAATATATATACCGTATATATATATAGCGTAATAATTAAACAACATAAAGAAGGGGATTACGCCCTGACGGTAGCGGTTTACTATCACGCCTTCATAACAATAAGTAAAAGAAGGGGATTCTGCGACGGCCGTGCAGCGGTTTACTATCACGCCATATGACAATAAGTAAAAGGGGATCGCACGCCCAAGCGGGCGATTGAAAAATCTTCCACGCGAAATGTAAATACGATCGATGTAAATACGATCCAAGTAAATACGGTCCAAAGTAATCTGATCCTTAAGTTGGGGTCCTTGGACTTTGTCCATTTACTTATCGATTACTCATTAGTCATCCAAATTATATTTCCATTCTTAATATAAGTTATAGTTACTTTGTTAATTACTTAACTTCACAAGTAAGATCGTTTTTACCATTTTAATGGCAAGCGACCAATCCTTTCTTTTAACAAGTTAACAAGATCCAACTCTTTAAACTTTACTCCATATATTACATACTCCATAATATACTTATAATATATGTATAATGACGAAATCACAAAGAGGTTAAGATTCGCTACCTCAAATAGCCCAAAATCTATCCGAGAACTTAATGTCGATCCAAGCAAGTCTTAGCTCGATCTTTGCGTACAAACCCACCACAAATCACCTAGAAGCTCTAACCATCATCTCTTCAAGAACCAGCTCAAACAAGTGAAGAACACCTAGATTTTTCCTCAGAGCTCGACGATGTGTGCTTTTTAAGTGAGGGATGTGAAATCTTTTCTAACTTTTGGTTAAGAGTCTTCCTAATACACTAGGGAAGAACACTTAAGAGCTTAGGAATTATTGGACAAGGTTTGGTTAGGGGGTGTGTTCGACGAGCAACAAGTGAAGGAGGAGAGGAAAATATTTCTCAAGTCTTGCATTCTCTAAGTGTGGAAGATTTCATCAACTAAGGAGTGCGTATATAGGACAACGAGGATAGGATGAAGGCAAGTGTGTGGTTGAGATTGGGGACAAGTGTGGGTGGGACCCACAAGCCACTTGTCTTCACAAAATATCTTGCGAGACAAGGCCACATGTCTTGCCGCTATCTTGCTCAAATCGGCCAAGCCACCTGGGGGTGACACGTGTCGCCTCTGTTAAATCTGAAATAATTCATCTTAGAAAATATCCATAATGGCCAAAATCTCAAAAACAAAGCGGGCCCACTTAGCCGTAAAAGTTCTCAGTGGGCCCAGCGTGACGATCAGGAAATAAAATTCCAAAATTCTAATATAATTCAAGAAGCCGAATACGAAATCAGGAATCAATTCCCGTTAACGAACCTTTTCCTTCACAAAGCAGGAAACTTTTAGTCGAAAAATCACATCTTTCTTCCTTTCCATTTTTAAAGTCGTATTCTCGTACGTACGTCCTCGCATACATACCCTGGAACTACGGGGTATAACAAGATGGCTAGGGTGCACTTGTGCAAATCCACGCACACTTGCCTCCCTTGTCTCAATCTTGGCCATTGGTTGACTATAAATACCCAGCAGTTGAAGACTTCCCGTCCGCTCCTCACTTGCTAAGTCTGGAAAGCCTCCCCCCCCCTCTTGAAGCTCGTCCAGAGCACCCACTCCACTGTGAGGCCTTTGGTAGAGAAGTACCACTCCTCTTGAGAGTTGTTCTCGTAAAACACCACATGGTAGAAAATACTCTTGAGTATTATTCTATTCCTAAATACCTTAGCCTTATACCTTGTAGTATTCCAAGGTTACACCTATACTAAAAGCCCAAAAATACTATTATACTTCCTTGATCATAGCGAAACCACTAAGGAAAATCTTCACGGTTGGTTGAAGTATTAAGAAGAAGTTGCGTAGAACTTCTAAGGGTTGTTTGGAGCGGGTTGGGCGCGGAGTAGGAGCTAAGCGTTGCTCGGGATCGACATTTAAACTTGGATAATTTTGGGCTTATCGAGGTAAATACTCTTGTCCTTATATTGTAATTGGAAATTACATCGTAGTAGTATAGAAATGTATATAAGATCGTAGAAGGATATTCTGAAGAAGAATTAAAGCGTACTTACATGGAATTTGTATTTCTGATGAACTTGTGTAGCAACGGATAGGGAAGTCTTTGCGATTTTCCGTAGAATAGAGAACCCTCTGCTTAGAATATTCTGAGTAGTCTACAGGCGTTGATAGGCGTATATGGCGCTTTATAGGTTGAAAGTTACTGCGAATAGCATGTTACTTGAATGGTGGACAAGGCTAGCGGGTTATAAGCAGTGGGCGTTTGCTAATAGTCGATAATCGTGCATGAGGTATGTGATTCTTCTATCCTCTTAAGCGTGATATTTTAAAAGAATATATATATGCGGTGAGCGTCGTGTGTTAGTGAGCGTGGTTTTTCTTTGCGATGTCTTTTGACTTGAGTCTAAATAATAAGAATCTTGAAGTATTTCAAAAGAATTAAGAACAATTTTTGAAAGAAGAGTAATACTTGGTTTTAAAAGCTTAAGAGTTATACTAGCCTTATGGGAAGTTAGATATAACGACTTAAGAGAGATAAAAAGAATGGTTTATTGATTTTAAAAGATAAGAGACTTGATCTTAAAAGATAAGAGACTTGACTTAATCAATTAATATGAATTTTGTTAAAAAGTGTGAAACCTCGTTCGTGAGTAATGAGTACTTGGTTTTCAAAGGAATAATGTTTCTTGATTTCAAAAATCGAATAAGTATCGAGCGAACCAACTGCGGCGTTAATAAAGGGAAATGTATTGACTAATTAAGTATTATTAAAACGATAGAAACCTCAAATCTGCATAGAAGCTAAGATAAGACAGAATGATATTACATTTCCTAGATCATGGCTGCTTTAATAAGATTGTTATGAACAAGAATAACCTACTCACACATAAGGTATAAATGATTAAAAGAAAAATTTATTAAATGATTAAGACTATGAACTACGAAACCTTTCGAAAATGAGAAACTTGAGCATTTGAAATTAGGCAAACTTGAACGTTTGGAAAATAATGTTGTTACTTGATTTTACAAAGGGAAGTGTTTTGGTTTACTTAAAAAGATAGTCACTCTATTTTTATACTACGGGTGTTGTGTGACTTTTGTGAAAGAAACGGATCTTTTAAAGAATTAATGTATGAAGTACTTTGGGGATAAAATCCCGAACTTGTTGACATAAAGTAGGAAGTGTCTTGTGTGAATAACTTGACTGTGTTGGTTTGTGATAGCCTTGTAATACTTTCTTGTTGATTTGATAAGTAAACATGTTAGGATGCTACGTGTGTTAGTATCTTGTGATGTTTGTGTAAAGGGGTTTCCACTTGTTGTGCTTATGTTGTTTAACGATAATTTGTTATGTTAGTATTATATCACTCGCCTCTTGACATGATCACGGGGTTAAGGCGCCCTCCGTCTGCGGGGTAGACTTCGGTGATGCAGGACCGTGATTGAGAATACCTCATGCGGGTCGGGGACTATGCGGGCTACGAGTTCGAGTTAGTGTGCGGCCTTTGTGGTCATGCGGTGCATGTGGCGTGCGGTGCGAGTCGGGGCGATCTTGGGAGTAGCTACCCTCGATGCGGGAATACCTCATGCGGGCCTATGTGAGTGGCCTATGCGGGTGCGGGAAGTTCGGGACTAGGCAGCGTATTAGATCTTTGCGGCGAGTGGCGGCCGATCATGTGGCGATGCAAGGCAGACCTCGTAATCTGATTTATGACCTTGTTGATGCTTGTGGGTTTTAGTAGTCGGCTATGCGCCGTACTTACCGTCACGGTTTTTATTATGACAGTGGGACACGGTGTTCATGTGTATTCCTTGGTGCTTTTATATCATAAATTTGGCGGTGAGGAAGGTATTCCACGGGCATGATTGATGTTGTGGGCGTGAGACCCGTAGTTATATTTGAGTGATGACTTTGAGGCGTGAGTCACGACTTGACATATTTGCTTATTTATTGTGAAGCTGTAGTTTGGTTATCATACATGTCTCTGCTTTATATAGACTACTATGATTTCATTCTGATATTTTGATTTCACATACTTGGTACTGTTATCTTGACCTCGCCCGAAGTGCGTTCATCTGCGGTAGAGTACGCGATCGTCGATCCTCGCTCTTAGGATCACGATTCGGCGTTTTTGGAAGCTCCGTTTCTCGGAGGCTTATCGATGGTATAGTCACTGTCGTTGTAGGTACTTACGTTCGAGGGTATGGAAGAACCTGTCGCCATTGTCGTTATATCATTCTTAGAGTGCAGTACTATTGTGGGCGAGTTTGTAAAAGGGATATAGCTTGTTGGATTTAAGTTTTTATATATATATCGAAAGGCAACTTTTCTCGAATAAGCTGTTTCACATGTTATTTCATGTCTTGTTTTATATTCGTGATTACTACGATGTATGTCTACTTGGTGCGGGGTAAGGCACGATCACGGGCAGGTTAGTCGTGACAAAAGTGGTATCGAGCGATTAATCCTCGGAAAGTGTCTACAGAACCATATTTAGTAAGTCTTGATTATCGGTGTGTTGTGCACCACGCGATGTCGAGGAGGCTATAGGATATTTAAGATTGGTTTCCATTCTTCTCACTGCGAGATCGTGCTTAGAGTTATGTTATAAGTTGGACCCTCTAACGTATTTCTTTTCCTTCTGGGTATGCCTCGCGTAAAGCGACTTTGGCCGGAAGGGCAAAGCGACCAAGGAGGCTGCGAGTAGAAACCTGAGAGAGATTCACGAGGCACGGGCCCAATCATCGCTGAGGTGGTGCTTCGTTCGGGAGTTACTGCGGCGTCGCGGCCCAGTGAGTTTAACAGCGGCCAGCGGTTTCTCTGCGGCCATGATATATGAGCCTTGGTTCGCGATCGGGAGCAGAATCACGGATTACAAAGGAATGGACACATTACTAGCTAGGATTTTAGCGGCGGAGAATATAGAGTGCAGATATATCACGGGTGCAGGCGATTATCTAGTAAAGGGTTGTACAAAGTAGCTCTTGATCGAGCATGGATATTGCGCATCTGAGCTTATCGCGGCCTGCGAGGAGCGTAGAGATCGGCGGATTAACGAATCGTGAGAAGAGGGCGAGCGGCGAGTCGCTTTAGTAACGCCGAGGCGAACCGCCTCGGCGAATTAGATATGCGCCTCCACGGTGCAGTGGTCCTCGCGGGGTTCGGGGCGTTCGGGGTATGCGGAGTTGGTGAGAACTCCGGGCTTAGGTTCGCGGCTACTGCGTAGGTTCGGCTGGCCGGATTGATTTTTACCCGGTGTTGCGGTGTAGCGAGCGTCGTCGGGAATGTCATCTTTTGTTGGTCTTTGCGGCCGTCGAGCCATGTGTCGAAAAGGTGTCCTAGTAGGAGGATGCAGTAGGAGGACTCGACCTACGGATCGATTGCGGATTGGTGGCTCGGAGAGGAAGGGGTGTTAGCGGAGGAGGCCACGCGCCGGTGTGGGCGTTGTGGTAAGTGTCGTTGTGGGGAGTGTCGTACTTAGCCCGGCGACTTGTTATGCTTGCGGCCAGCGGGGCCATTTGCGAGAAATTGTCAGGCCGGTGGCGCGGATGTAAAGACTTCGACGCCGGGATCGGTGGCTAGTTCATCATCTTCCCAGCTATCGCCCAGGCGAGGATTGATTGGAGCAGCGGAGGAGTGAAACGATGGGTCGGTATATCCTTAACCTGCAGAGATTGTATGTGTGATAAGATAAGTATATCTTAAGTGTTACGTTCGGATAACATTGTGTAAATTGTGATTAGAAATCATGGTTAGTTAGCAGGGTAAGATTGGGGATAGGAAAAGTGTGAGCCTTAGAGTTTTATACGTGGAGACCTTAGAGGAAAGGCCGTCTCGAGTAAAAGATGTATTTTTATGTTTGACCACTTATCGGGTGCATAGTGCGCGTGAGATATATTTGTTTGATAAGTCTCGAGTAGTGTGGAATGAAGAGGGTAGTTGAGCTAAGAAGACCACTAGGTTTCGTAACTTGATTAGTGAGATTGTTAGGATCGGGGCGAGAGTTTCTTAGCGATAGCGGAGTCGGGTTGAGGCCGTCGCGGGTCGACCAGCGACTGCAATATGGTGGGGTCGGTTCGGGGTGGTCTCGCGGTGGTGGGGTCGTGAGGGTGTTAGGCCCAGTTTAGTTAACCGTCTGAGTTAGTGGATGCGTTCGACCCGATGGTCGGGCGATGGTCGACCATCTTGTCTTTTAGTCAAGACCGTTCACTCGGCAGAGGGTTATGCGAGATGATTATATCAGGAAGGTTGTAAGGATGCACGAGGTGCCTACTTTCGCCTTATGACGGGCAGGGGAGCCCAGGTTACGGCTATTTCGTTTTCTGGAAGTATTACTAGGCAGGGTTAGAAACTTCGGGTGGAGTCTCGATGTCGCGTTCGCCACCGGGCGGTGTTTGGATTTCAGGGGTAGTTGTGAGGATTGTTGTCTCCTGTTGAGGGAGTGTTTAATAGCTACCATATCAGTATTCGGATATCGCCTTATGACGCCTTGTAGGGGCGGAAGTGTAAGTTGCGAGTCGATTGGTTCGATGTTGGCAAGGTTCAGATAGTTGGTTCATACTTGTTTCGGCAGGATGTGGATAGGGTGAAGCTTATCCAGAAGAGGTTATTGGCGGCTCGAGTCAGCGAAGTCGTGCGGATAATGGCGGCGGCTTGGAGTTGAGTTGATGGGGGTCTTGAAGCTACCACGGAGTATGGCGAGTTTTGGAAAGCGGAGAAATTTAACGAAGTGCTTTTGGGCATTTTCAGATTGTTTGTAGAATAGGCCAGGTTGCCTATAAGTTAGCTTTGCCATCCAACGTAGGAGGTAGTATGTTCGGTCTTTCATGTTGCTATGTTCGGAAGAGTATCAGAGATCCATCCAGAGTGTTCCCAGTTAATGATGACCAAGTTGGAGATAATAACCCCGAGATTTGGAAGCGAAGCGATATGAAATGTGGTAAGTTATGAGAAAGGGTTCGAGTGTACGAGAAGGGTACGACGAGTAAGGGAAGAAGAGAACATGTGTTAAGAACATAGATGTGATCATTTCTTTTGTAAAATAAAGGTGCGAAGGGAGTATATTTTAGACCTCGGGTGGGAACTTTTGTGATGCTAGAGGTGATTCCTCGTGGACTTGGATATAAGTATTTGCGCGTGTGTTATTTTGTGGCCATATATGGCATTGGCAACTTGTTTAAGTTAAAAGGAACTTCATCGTTATCCGTCTCGAGAAGGAACATTCGGGACGAATGTTTCTAAGGAGGGGAGAATGTTATACCCCCTATTTTCAGAGTATGTACGTGAGGACGTACGTACGGAAGTTTAAGCCTTAAGATTAGGCAAGAGACGAAAATATTTGTGCACAACTACCAAAAAGAATTGTTTCAGAAAGCGTTTTCCAAACTTTGCGAAGGAAATATTACTATGTCATTTATAATTTTGCGGATTTTCAGAGATAAAATATTTTGGACCAGCGAGGCGACACTTGTCACCTCGAGTGGCGATCAAGTGGCGAATTGAGGGCTTGGCTTGGCATGATTTTGAGGCCTAAAACATGGGTCAATGTTTGGAGTGATTTGGGAGTAGATGGCTAGGGTGCACTTGTGCAAATCCACGCACACACTTGACTCCCACTTGTCTCGATCTTGGCCATTAGTTGGCCTATAAATACCCCCTTAGTTGAAGACTTCTTCATCCACTCCTCACTTTCTAAGTCTTGAAATCCTCCCTCCTCTTGAAGCTCGTCCAGAGCACCCACTCCGCTGTGAGGCCTTTGGTAGAAGTACCACTCCTCTTGAGAGTTGTTCTCGTAAAAACACCCACATGATAGAAAATACTCTCCAAGTATTGTTACTATTCCTAAATACCTTAGCCTTATACCTTGTAGTATTCGAGTTACACCTATACTAAAAGCCGGAAATACTATTATACTTCCCTTGATCTTAAAAGCAGAAACCACAAGGAAAATCTTCACGGTTGGTTGAAGTATTAAGAAGAAGTTCGTAGAACTTCTAAGGGTTGTTTGGAGGCGGGTTGGGCGCCCAGTAGGAGCTAAACGTTGCTCAGGATCGACATTTAAACTTGGATAATTTTTGGCTTATCGAGGTAAATACTTTTGTCCTTATATTGTAATTGGAAATTACATACTGTAGTAGTATAGAAATGTATATAAGATACATAGAAGGATATTACAGAAGAAGAATTAAACTGTACTTACATGGGGTGTATTTCTGATGAACTTGTAGCTTAACGGATAGGAAGTCTTTGCGATTTTAGTAGAATAGAGAACCCTGCTGCAGAATATTCTACAGAGTAGTCTAGACGTTGATAGACGTATATGGCCTTTATAGGTTGAAAGTTCTGCGAATAGCATGTTCTACTTGAATGGTGGACAAGGCTAGCCGGGTTATAGCCGTGGAACGTTTTGCTAATAGTCGATAATCGTCGCAAGGTATGTGATTCTTCCTATCCTCTTGAGCATGATATTTTAAAAGAATATATATGATGCGGTGAGCGTACGTGTGTTAACTGAACGTGGTTTTTACTGCGATGTCTTTTGACTTGAGTCTAAATAATAAGAATCTTGAAGTATTTCAAAAGAATTAAGAACCATTTTTGAAAGAAGAGTAATACTTGATTTTAAAAGCTTAAGAGTTATACTAGCCTTATAGGAAGTTAGGTATAACGACTTAAGAGAGATAAAAAGAATAGTTTATTGATTTTAAAAGATAAGAGACTTGATCTTAAAAGATAAGAGACTTGACTTAATCAATTAATATGAATTTTGTTAAAAAGTGTGAAATCTCATTCGTGAGTAATGAGTACTTGGTTTTTCAAAGGAATAATGTTTCTTGATTTGAAATCAGAATAAGTATCGAGCGAACCAACTGCGGCGTTAATAAAGGAAATGTATTGACTAATTAAGTATTATTAAAACCGGTAGAAACCTCATCTGCGTAGAAGCTAAGATAAGGCAGAATGATATTACATTTCCTAGATCATGATTTTGCTTTAATAAGATTGTTATGAACAAGAATAACCTACTCACACATAAGGTATAAATGATTAAAAGAGAATTTTATTAAATGATTAAGACTATGAACTACGAAACCTTTCGAAAATGAGAAACTTGAGCATTTGAAATTAGGCAAACTTGAACGTTTGGAAAATAATGTTGTTACTTGATTTTACAAAGGGAAGTGTTTTGGTTTACTTAAAAAGATAGTCACTCTATTTTTATACTACGGGTGTTGTGTGACTTTTGTGAAAGAAACGGATCTTTTAAAGAATTAATGTATGAAGTACTTTGGGGATAAAAACCCGAACTTGTTGACATAAAGTAGGAAGTGTCTTGTGTGAATAACTTGATTGTGTTGGTTTGTGATAGCCTTGTAATACTTTCTTGTTGATTTGATAAGTAAACATGTTAGGATGCTACGTGTGTTAGTATCTTGTGATGTTTGTGTAAAGGGGTTTCCCTTGTTGTGCTTATGTTGTTTAACGATAAGCTGTTATGTTAGTATTATATCACTCGCCTCTTGACATGATCTGGGGTTAAGCTGCCCTCCGTCTGGGGTAGACTCGAGTGATGCAGGACCGTGATTGAGAATACCTGCATGCGGGTCGGGGACTATGCGGGCTACGAGAGTTCGAGTTAGTGTGCGGCCTTTGTGGTCATGCGGTGTATGTGGCCATGCGGATGCGAGTCGGGGCGATCAGGGAGTAGCTACCCTCGATGCGGGAATACCTCATGCGGGCCTATGTGAGTGGCCTATGCGGGGCTGCGGGAAGTTCGAGGACTGAAGCGCGCATTAGATCTGCGGGCGAGTGGCGGCCGATCATGTGGCGGTTTAGGCGGACCTCGTAATCTGATTTATGACCTTTTTGATGCTGTAGGTTTTAGTAGTCGGCTATGCCTTCGTACTTACCCGTCACGGTTTTATTATGACACAGGTGGGACTGGTGTTCATGTGTATTCCTTGGTGCTTTTATATCATAGGCTGGCGGTGAGGAAGGTATTCCACGGGCATGATTGATGTTGTGGGCGTGAGACCCGTAGTTATATTTGAGTGATGACTTTGAGGCGTGAGTCACGACTTGACATATTTGCTTATTTATTGTGTTGTAGTTTGGTTATCATCATGTCTCTGCTTTATATAGACTACTATGATTTCGTTTCTGATATTTTTGATTTCACATACTTGGTACTGTTGTACTTATCACGACGACCGGGCCGTGGTAGTGCCTACCGGGCACCTGGTGATCTGACATCGAGAGAAAAACCAGTGGAAATAAAAACTCATGAAAAGCAGTGAAATAATAAAGCGAGCTAACCCAGCGGTTACCTTTTTGTACATAAATTAAAACTTGAGCGATTCATCCGCCTGACAAACACCTTGTGATCTCTGGACCTCAGAATTTTGAAACCATAATGGCGGGGGGCCGCCGTACCGGAATATACAAAAGTCTACTACTTGAGCCGTACCACGGGACAAGCTTAGGAGATATGGAGCTTTCAGAGAGCAGAACAACGATCCTAAGAGTGTGGATCGGCCAAGCTATGTACCTCGACTGCGGCGTGAGCATCCCGAAGGAGAGTCGATCTGACAGTACCAGTATGTGGCGTGCAAAAATCGTAAATGAAATCATAATAGTCTATATAAAGCGGGAGACATGTATGATAACCAAACTACGATACCTGACACATATGATCATGTCAAGTCGAGGACTCGCGCGTAAAGTCATCACTCAAATACAACGGGAATTTAACGCCTTGATAGCCCACGTGCCGGCGTCGCTCGGTATAAGCATGGCCATGGAACCGTCTAGTGGGCCCGTACGTGGACCATCCAGCGTGTCGGTATGCCCGAAGAGTCGACAAGATAACAATCCTGTGGAGGCGTACGTGGGCTACCCAGCGTGTCGGTATGTCGAGCGACTAACAAAGCAATACTCATTTGTGGGCGCGTACGTGGGCTACCCAGCGTGTCGGTATGTCCAAACAAATAACGGATAACACTCACAATGGAAACATGCCGTGGGCTACCCAGCGTGTCGGTATGCCCGTGATCGACGGATAAGCGGCCCTCGTGAGAGACTCGGTAGCAGCGACCAAATCTTGCGTGCAAGGCTATCACGACAAGCGTATGCGATTACACACAACTCAGTACTATAATTACTTCTTAACACATCGTCAGTATACCATTTAAAACCAGTATTTAACCCAAGATCAAGGTACTCACCTTTTATAAACAAGTCACTTATGTTTTTCCATCATGAGGAGTTGATATTTGAAAGCGAGTTACTTCACTTTTCCCGAAAATCAAGTTACCATTTTAAATCTAGTAATGAATCCATTTCTTTATTTTCGTAAAGTCGTTATAATTAACTTCCCATAAAGCTATTATAACACTTTATGTTTTAAAACAATACAAGACAAAACCATGCCTTTCTTTTAAAACAAAACACTTCCAATTCTTAAGTCTCTTTTCTTTTAGGAATCGAATTCCTTACTTTGGAATTCTTAAGAAGATCAAAACTTGATTTCAATAGTTCTGATTAGGCGACCATGATCTAGGAAATGTAATACCATTTTGTCTTATCTTAGCTTATGCGGATGGAGGTTTCTCTTGGTTTTAATATGATTAATTGTCATTACTTCTTTCCTTTATCGACTGCGTTGGCTTGTTCGATCCTTATTCCATTTCGAAATTTGTAACATTATTCTTTTAAAAACCAAGTATTCATTTCTCACGAATTAGGTTTCACACTTTTTGACACCATTTAAGTCAAATCACTTGTCCTTTGAAATCAACAAAACATTCTTTTACTTACATAAAGTGGTTATAACCAACTTCCCGTAAAGCCGTTATAACACTTTATGTTTTAACAAACGATTACAACTATAAGCCCTTATGAGATCAAGAGGGCTTATTAACAACCAAGCACTTATTACTAACGAATAAGATTTTCCTACTCTTTTCTTGAAGCAATCAAGACCACTTACACTTCGTATCAAGTCGAGGCACAAAGGAAATTTAATTCCTTTAACATGCGTCGTCTACCGCGCTATATATTCCTGAATAGTCATCTTTGAAGAGGATAGGAAGAATCGCGTACCTCGACGATTATCGACGGTTAGCGATATGCTCCAAAGTACTATCGCCGCCAAGTAGAATATGCTACCGTAGTACTTGATCTATAAGGGTCATAAGCGTCTATCAAACTCTAGTTTGAGCATTAGAATAACTAAGTGCAAAGTCCCGAATCCTACGACAATTTGGGCGGCACTTCCTTTGTTTCTACTAACGCCACCTTTGCTAAGGTCGAATTCAATAACCCACGCCGCGATAAACCAACCTTAAGCCCGCGCAAATCTTTCCAATCAAGTTCTTAGGTCGACATGATATCTAGCCTGAGCATGCTTGACAATTCTGATCCTTTCTGACGTCGGCGTCCCGATTAGAAATCCAAATCTATACAATATAAAACAGCCTCGGGCTCGACTCTATACTACTACTGATATAACGGCCTTAGGCTCGACTCTAAACTACTAAAATAAATGACCTCGGGCTCGCATCTATACTACTAAAATAAAAGCGACCTTAGGCTCGTAACTTGAAAGGAAACTTTTACCTTAAGGAATAGCCAAAAGCCCCTTTTTCTTCCACCTCTTTCCGTCAAAATCGCCACAGCGTTACCAGAAGTTTACCCACACTTTTTCTTCTTGCCGCTCAACAATCTCTCTAAAGCTAGGTTTCCTTCAAAACTAGAGAGAAGGAGAGGGTTTTTCTTAGGAGGGTTTTGAAATGAAATGAAATGGAATGGCCAGTCTTCAGACTTGGCCTAAAATAGGACCAACTGATAAAAAGGATGAGAGGACACTTGTCACCCTCCATAGGTTATAAACGAAATATCCTGTTTTTCGTCACTTACTGCGCAAAAATCCGCCTCGGCGCGCGGCGCCACTTCAAAAATAAATCTTCGCGTGTATGTGTCGCGGCCGTGCATTCGGCGCCGCTGACCGTGACCCCAGTACAAGCTGGCGCGCGACCTGCGATCGGCGCGGCGCTACTGTACCACTGTCAGAAGCTGCTGCGGCTTTATTGCCAAACTGTAACTTCCGTAACTTTTGACTCAGATGTCGATCGGCGAGCGGTTTGTTGCGTTGGGATCTAGATTTAACGGAATACATATTAGGCCTTTTAAACACCTCGAAATTCTTAACAGCTGGGTACCACACTTCAAGGTAAACTCAAAAATCCGTCGACACATGTTGTCGACTTATCTATCGACTTTTCACGTCTTAAATTCCTTGGTATGTTCTTATCTAACTCCTTGAATTTACGGGTGTAACATTCTCCCCCAGAAACATTCGTCGAATGTTCCTTCTAAATCTCCAAAAGCAGACCCGGTATAGTCTTCACTACTCGCTCATGAAAGAATCGGTTATGCCACTCATGGACTTATCACTAGAAGAAAAAAAAATACTCACATCTTATGTACTTGAGCAAGGATCAACTGTAAAATCTTTTACTCTGGCGGTCTTACCTCTAAAGTCTCGATTGTTATAGATTCTAAGGTTCAAAGTTTTCTCATCCCGGACTTACCCCCACTAATCAGGCTTCTAAATCACATTTTTAACACGAGTTATCGAGACATAACACTTAACACGTCACCTACCATCAATGCATACAAGTCTGCAGAGGTTTAAGAATATACACAACTCTTTGCTTCACTTTCCCTTTTTGTCGTTCTACTCGTTCCTTCCTGCAGCGCACAAAAGGAGGAGATGAATCGACCAGCGATCGAAATTTGAGTCTCTACATCGCGCTATCTACGGTTGGACAATTTCTGCAAAATGGCCTGGCAGCATACAAAACAAACCCCATTTCGGCCACGACCTCCCGCATGGAGCCTACCACAGGCCACAGCGAGGTAGGGGTGGTCCCGTCGACTAACGTCTGCTCACAAAACACGAAACACAGGAGCCACGACTGCTCACGAATTTCTGAATGTCGAAGGCGTGGCGGAGCACTCTGTCTTGGTGAGGTAAATAACTAGCTTCTTTGAAATTTGTATGCGCCTCGAAGGTCACGGAGGACTCTGCATCACGGCCCTCTTCTGCGATCTTGGTTATTAGTCGACCTCTACGTTATCGGTCTGCTGCATAGGCTGGATGCGGGCAATGTCCGTGCTCGGTGAAGAGCTCTTCTTGTGCATCCTCGGCTAAATAATCGTAGTCGGTGACATAACGGTGCACCCTATCCTCCATATTGGCCACCAAAGCGGGGACATCACAAGACGATGAGTCAAACTACATTGTACTCCCGGTATGCGCCTCTTTGTCTTAGCATCAAAAATCTGTCGGCCGTGCCCTCGCCGTGCTGGAGGCAAGAAATGGCAAGAAAGCCTCGGAGAACTCACTGACCAGTGGAGTGCGTATTCCCGGGATAGCTCGCGAATCAAACGATCATTGCGGTATCACGCGCGGCCGATGTGAACAAAACCAGCGGCTCGGTCTCGAAGCCTTGATCGCTCTCGTGATCGGCTATGGCTGTCGGATGAACTCCTGCGGATCATCCTCGGGCCTCGACGTAGAACTTCGGGTGGGCTCTGACTCGGAAAATCGTAGCCTCGAACTACTCGACCTCGGGTGAACTATGGGTGCTCTGGGCTGCTGCGTCGATCATCTTCGTGCTGGCCACGATCACGGCCAATCGCGGGCCGTCTCGCGTAACCCGTCTCCTGCGCGGTGTGGGGTGGAGGCTCGGTGCCGTGGTCTCGGTGAGACGGCTCTTTGCTCTACTCGCGACTCACGCCTTTGCGCGCCGCCACGGGCTCTGGTTGCACTTGCGTGGAGGCATCTTTGGTATACAAAGAACACGTCGGAGGAGTCGACTTATAACACGCTCTAAGGCACGATCTCGAGTGAGAAGAATGAAACAAATCCTAAATATCCTATAGCCTCACGATTATAGATGTGGTGCGCGACACGTGATAACGAACTCTACTAGATACGATGCGTAGACACTTTCAGAGGACTAAGCGCTCGATACCACTTTTGTCACGACAGACCGGGCGTGGTAGTCTTACCGGGCACCTGGTGATCTGACATCGGAGAAAAATCGCGGAAATAAAAACTCGTGAAAGAAAGCAGTGAAATAATAAGCGAGCTAACTGAGCGGTTACCTTTTTGTACATAAATTAAAACTTGAGCGATTCATCCACTGAGCACGCTTGTGATTACTCTGGACCTCTAAATTTTGAAACCATAATGGCGGGACGGGGCCGCCGTACCTGAATATACAAAAGTATACTACTTGAGAGCCGTACCACGGGACAAGCTTAGGAGATATGGAGCTTTCAGGAAGCGAACAGCGATCTAAGAGTGTGGATCGGCAAGCTATGTACCTCGACTGCGGCATGAATCGGCCCGAAGGAGGTCGATCTGGCGGTACCAAGTATGTGGCGTAAAAATCGTAAATGAAATCATAATAGTCTATATAAAGCGGGAGACATGTATGATAACCAAACTACGATTACCTGACACATATGATCGTATCAAGTCGGGGACTCGCGCGTAAAGTCATCACTCAAATACAACCGGAATTTAACGCTTGACGTGCCGGCGTCTCACCTCGGTATAAGCGTGGCCATGGAACCGTCTAGTGGGCCCGTACGTGGACGTCGATGTGTCGGTATGCCCGAAAAGTCGACAAGATAACAATCCTGTGGAAGCGTACGTGGGCTACCAGCGTGTCGGTATGTCCAAACAACTAACAAAACAATACTCATGTGGGCCAGCGTACAGTGGGCTACCCAGCGTGTCGGTATGTCCAAACAAATAACGGATAACACTCACAATGGAAACATACGTGGGCTACCCAGCGTGTCGGTATGCCCGTCAATGACGGATAAGCGGCCCTCGTGAGAGACTTCGGTAGCACTGACCAAACAACTTGCACAACAAGGCTATCACGACAAGCGTATGCGATTACACGACTCAGTACTATAATTACTTCTTAACACGTACGTCAGTATACCATTTAAAACCCAGTATTTAACCCTTAAAGATCAAGGTACTCACCTTTTATAAACAAGTCACTTATGTTTTTCCATCACGAGGAGTTGATATTTGAAAGCGAGTTACTTCCCTTTTCCCAAAAATCAAGTTACCATTTTAAATCTAGTAATGAATCCATTTCTTTATTTTCATAAAGTCGTTATAATTAACTTCCCATAAAGCTATTATAACACTTTACGTTTTAAAACAATACAAGACAAAACCATGCCTTTCTTTTAAAACAAAACACTTCGATTCTTAAGTCTCTTTTCTTTTAGGAATCGAATTCCTTACTTTGGAATTCTTAAGAAGATCAAAACTTGATTTCAATAGTTCTTATTAGAGCAGCCATGATCTAGGAAATGTAATACCATTTTGTCTTATCTTAGCTTCTATGCAGATGGAGGTTTCTACTAGTTTTAATATGATTAATTGTCATTACTTCTTTCCTTTATCGACGCTGCATTGACTTGTTCGATCCTTATTCCCATTTCCGAAATTTGTAACATTATTCTTTTAAAAACCAAGTATTCATTTCTCACGAATTAGGTTTCGCACTTTTTGACACCATTTAAGTCAAATCACTTGTCCTTTGAAATCAACAAAACATTCTTTTACTTACATAAAGTGGTTATAACCAACTTCCCATAAAGCCGTTATAACACTTTATGTTTTAATGACCAATTACAACTATAAGCCTTATGAGATCAAGAGGGCTTATTAACAACAAGCACTTATTACTAACGAATAAGATTTTCCTACTCTTTTCTTCAAACAATCAAGACCACTTACGCCGTATCAAGTCAAGGCACAAAAGGGAAATTTAATTCCTTTAACACACGTGCGTCTACCGTACTATATATTTCACAAATAGTCATGCTGAAGAGGATAGGAAGAATCACATACCTCGCGACGATTATCGACGGTTAGCAATATGCTCCAAAGTACTATCGCCCTTAAGTAGAATATGCTACCGTAGTACTTGATCTATAAGGGTCATAAAGCGTCTATCAAACTCTGGCTTGAGCGTATAATAACTAAGTGCAAAGTCCCGAAATCCTACGACAATTTGGGCGACACTTCCTTTGTTTCTACTAACTTGCCACCTTTGCTAAGGTCGATTCAATAACCCAGCGCCCATGATAAACCAACCTTAAACCGCTTTCAAATCTTTCCAATCAAGTTCTTAGGTCGACATGATATCTAGCCTGACATCTTGACAATTCTGACCCCTTTCTGACGTCACGGCGTCTAATTAGAAATCCAAATCTATACAATATAAAGCGCCTCGGGCTTAACTCTATACTACTACAATATATGACCTTAGGCTCGACTCTAAACTACTAAAATAAAACAGCCTCGGGCTCGCATCTATACTACTAAAATAAAATAGCCTTAGGCTCGTAACTTGAAGAAAGGAAACTTTTACCTTAAGGAATAGCCAAAGCCCTTTTCTTCCACTCTTTCAGTCAAAATCGCCCGCAGCGTTACCCACAAGTTTACCCACACTTTTTATTCTTGCCGCGCTCGACAATCTCCTCTAAAGCTAGGTTTCCTTGAAAAACTAGAGAGAAGGAGAGGGTTTTTCTTAGGAGGGTTTTGAAATGAAATGAAATGAAATGGCCAAGTCTTCCAAGACTTGGCCTAAAATAAGACCACTTCTTGATAAAAGGATGGGAGGGACACTTGTCACCCTCCATAGGTTATAAGCGAAATATCCTGTTTTTCGTCACTTCAAAAATCCGCCTCGGCGTATGGCGCCCACTTTCAAAAATAAATCTTAGCGTATGCGCCAGCGACCCTGCGTTCCGCTGCAACCCCGTGACCCCAGTACAAGCTGGCGCGCGACCTGCGATCGGCGCGGCGTACTGCTACCGCATGCGAAGCTGCTGCGGCATTGCGCCAAACTGTAACTTCCATAACTTTTGACTCAGATGTCGATCGGCGAGCGGTTTGTTGCGTTGGGATCTAGATTTAACGGAATATATATTAGGCCTTTTAAACACCTCGAAATTCTTAACAACTGGGGTACCACACTTCAAGGTAAACTCAAAAATCCGTCGACACGTATTTGTCGACTTATCTATCGACTTTTCACATCTTAAATTCCTTGGTATGTTCTTATCTAACTCGGCGAATTTACGGGGTGTAACGATCTTGACCTCGCCGGGCTGCGTTCATCTGCGGTAGAGGTACACGATCGTCGATCCTCGCTCTTAGGATCACGATTCGGCGTTTTTGGAAGCCGTTTCTCGGAGGTTTATCGATGGTATAGCCGCATCGTTGTAGGTACTTACATTCAGGGGTATGGCGGGGCCCTGTCCCGCCTGTCGTTATATCATTCTTAGAGGTCTGTAGTACTATTGTGGGCAGAATTTGTAAAAAGGGATGTAACTGTTCGGATTTAAGTTTTTATATATTTATGCCGAAAGGCAACTTTTCTCGAATAAGCTGTTTCACGCCGTATTATTTCATGTCTTGTTTTATATTAGTGATTACTCGATGTATGTCTACTTGGGTGCAGGGTAAGACACGATCACGGGCAGGTTGAGTCGTGACAAGGGCCCGCCATACCATTGAATAAACATGAATCTGACCTCGGAGCCGTGCAAAAGATAAAGCCTCGGAGAAATGGAGTTTTCCAAGCGACGATGACCAGGCGTGGATCAACAAGTTATGTACCTCGACTGCGGCATGAGCGCGGCCCAGAAAAGTCGATGCGAAATATGTACCAAGTATGTGGCGAAAATACTATAATGAAATCATAGCAGTCTATAAAAAGTTGGAGACATGTATGATAACCAAAATAACAGTACACTGTGCCTTACCAAAATAAAAGTAATGAAAGTCAGTTTTACCTTTTAAAGACTATTTCAACACATGAACAATAGTCACGGGGACTCTGACACAAGCCCTCAAATATCAAAGCGTGCGTGGAATCCCCGTCAATGCCGGCTATAAGTGAATAACATAACCGTGTGGCGCGCGTGGCATCTGCCTCACTTTTCGGCGTACACACGTATAACACGTATATATATATCTATACCCAGTGCGTGGAATCCCCATCAACATGACGGTAGTAAGGGTAACATATAACCGTGTAATGCGCGTGGCATCCTACCTCATCGGGCGTACACATATCTGATACATACATATATATATATATATATATATATATATATATACATCATATATATATATATATATACATGTATGTATATATATATATATATATATGTATGTATATATATATATATATATATATATATATATATATATATAACGACGCGTGCCGGAATCCTCATCGTATAAGCGTGGCCATGCGTGCCCTCGGCGTCTCTCATCGTAGGTGCGGTCTTCGTGGGAGCTAGCCCGTGGAGTAATAGTCGTACATAGCGTGGTCGCGTGCCGGAATCTCTCGTCGTATAAGCGTGGCCATGTGTAATAAAACAAATCAGAATCTAACGCCTCCAGTCGCGTGCCGGAATCGCGTCGTATAAGCGTGTCAAGGATAAATCATAATGGAAGCATACGCGTGGAATCCACATCGCTGTCGATGCGTCGAGTAAACTTCAACAAGACGTGACCCTCATTGAGAGTCACGGCAATGTAAACATATAATACTTGCGATCGAGGCTATCACAAGCAACATAAGCAAGTTCATTAATTCTTTAGACTTTCACTTTTACATACTCGAGGCACTTTTCGTTTCACGTAAAAATCCGAGAATTTAACCCCAAGTACTCGTCTTCCATTCTTTTCAAAGATTCCTTTTCATATAAAACCCCAAGATACTAACACGTAGTATCGAGGCTTGTGTACATGTCACATAAGTCACTATTACTTTTAGAAATACATTTCTCGGCTTCTAAATCAAGTGACCCTTACTTTAAAGCTTTAAGCAAGTGATACCTTAAAATCAAATCACCCTTCCTTATTTCAAGTTATTTCTTTGTTTACCTTATTAGAGTAAACCATTCTCTTAACCTTCCATGAAACCGTTATAACGACTTTCCATAAAGCCGTTATAAGCCTTTATGGTTTTAGACAACACATTCCTTTTATAACCAGAGACTTATACTTTTAAAACCAAGTATTATATACTTTCAAATCAATCCTCTTATCTTTCAAAATACTTTCAGTCTCTTAACTTTTAGAAATCCAGTTTCTTAACTTTTAAAACTCAAGTAACTCACACCTTTTAACTTTTAGAAATCCAGTTTCTTAACTTTCAGGCTTGTCTTTTGGTACGGTTTCCCTGATGTTGTAGATTTATGTACATTCAGGGGTATGGCGAGACCTGTCAAAATCCACAGTTATTATTCTTAAGTGCGTAGTCATATTTGTGGATTGGGTTTTAAGAATAGAGATGTCTTGATTTATTTTTGGTTTGTGTATATTTTACGGAGCGTGGCACTTGCTCGGCTAGCTTTGTTGATGTTTATTGTCTAAGTATTTATATGTGTTGTGTATGTTCATTGCTATTCTACGATGTATACGAAAGGGGTGCGAGGTAGGGCACGATCGTGGGCTTGAGGTGGGAGTCGTGACAAAAGTGGTATCAGCGATTAGTCCTAGTAAAGTGTCTACAGACCGTGTCTAGTAGAGTCTTGATTATCGGTGTGTTGTGCACCACATCTATAATCAGGATGCTGCAGGACATTTAGAATTGGTTTCCATTCTTCTCTCTCTGAGATCGTGCAATAGAGCGGTCTTATTAGGTTAAATCCTCTCTGACCTATTCTTATGTATCAGTTATGCCTCGCGGAAGCGACACAGGCCAGAAGGGCAAAGCGGCGGCGAGGCGCTAGCGGTGCCTGTGAGAGGTTACTAGGACTCGAGCGGACTATGCACGAGGTTGTGGGTGGATCGGCGAGTTCGGCCACGCAGCGGTATTAGAAGGCGAAGCGGCCGTAGCTCGAGGATTCCGTCTGGAGCCTCCAGTTCTGCAGCCGGGGTTAGAGTATAGAAATTACGGAGAGCAGATCAGGTTATTGACTAGCATAGTGGCGAGCGTGGCGGCGGCGAGCAGTAGCTAACCTCGGCCGGCATTTTGCGGATTCGAGATTTTACAGGTTACCATCCACGAGTTCTATGGTTCGGCGAGAGGATCTCGGGAGTTTATTCGGCGATTCTGACATCTTATCAGTGCTTAGGGCCTCGGAGGCAGTCGATTGTGTTAGCCTTTTCTGGGTTCACGTGATATTGCGTTGAGCGGTTTGAGTCATGGGAGCTGTCTAGCGGTGAGGTTGCTCTTCCGGTGTTTGGGATGAGTTCACGAGGCCTTCGTGGATCACTTTTGCCTCTGAGATGAGAGCCGCGTGGATAGATTCTTGACATTGAGGCAGAATGGAAGGACTATCATAGAGTCTGACACAGGTTTGACTCATTGGCGGTATCGCTCACCATTGTGGTGACATGGCGAGCGAGTTCATCGCTATGTGATGGGGCTAGGCCGTCGTATGATTCTTGCATGCAGGAGTGGCCCTTGACCCGGTATGGATATTGCCAGGATGCAAACTTATGCACAGGGGATAGAGGACAGGAAGAGAGTATCATCGGCCGAGGCGGCTCGAAGGGCCGGGCAGCGAGGTTCGAGGAAATTTTGAGCGGACGGCCTCGGCAGTGGAGTCCACATTTGGTGCGCGAGTGCCGCTACCGATTACGGCGGGAGGTTTGATCGGCCGGGTTATTCGGGGCGGAGTCGGGGCTCCGGGACTTTGGGGTTTGAGGCGGCGGCGTGGCGATCGAGACTGCATGTATCTCATTGTGTTCGATGCGGTAGATCTCACCCGGGCGAGTGTCGTATTGCTTCGGGAGCTTGTTTCTCTTGTAGCGCGAGGACCGTATGAAGAGGATTGTCAGGCCGAGGCGGCGAGGTGGTATGGTTCGGTAAGCGGTCGATTCTTTGAGTCTTCTTCTTACGTGGTTATGCGCCCGGGCGAGGGTGTTGCGGGCCGGCGGCCTGGCGAAGGTCGTGGTGGAAGTCTAGTTCAGCGGTCCGCGAGCGCGTATATTCCTTAGCGGCCGGCGAGATCGGGAGAGCTTCACGGATGTGCGTCATGTACATTATTGATTTCATCTTTGTAGCGTTTATGCTTTGATAGATCGAGTTCCACCTTGTCTATGTGTCCCTCTTATTCTTTGGTAGAATCGGGATAGGCCGATGTCGATAGAGCCTTTTGAGGTAGCTACGCGATGGGTGATTCGGTGTTAGGCGGCGGGTATACAAAGTTGCGGTGTTTATTCTGATCGTCGGACCTAGCGAACTTGATAGAGTTGGAGATAGTGATTTTGGCGTCATTATGGGTATGGACGGTTGGCTTCTTGTTATGCCAGCGTTGGTAGAAAGCAGGTTGGTCGATTCGATTTCTGGTGAGCGATTTTAGTAGAAGGGCGACAAAGCGTCGTAGGGTAGGTTTATTTCTTACCTCAAGGCTAAGAAGATGGTGCGAGAAAGATGCGTCTATCATCTGGTTCGGTTATTACGTCTGAGGCTAAGGTGCGATTCTTGATCGATTCGGTGGTTAGAGAGTTTCGGATGTATTCTCGGGCGATCTCGGGTATCCTCACGAGAGGAGATTGAGTTTTGTATTGATATATTGCGGACACTCGTCCTATATCTATTCAGCCGTCTGGATGACACTGCTTGAGTTGAGGAGTTGAAGGACCAAGTGAAAGATTTCTTTGGAGAAAGGGCTTTGCTCCGGGCTAGTGTTTCTCCACAGGAAGCCTTGGTTTTGTTTGTGAAGAAGAAAGATGGGGCCAGCGTATGTGTGTTGATTCTGAGCGGTGAATAAGGTAACCATCGAAGCAGATACCCCTCCCGGGATTGATGATTTGTTTGACCGATTGCGAGGTGTGAGGTGTTTCTCAAGATAGACATGCGATCTGGTTATCATCAGTCTGCGAGTTAGAGCGGATATCCCAAGACTACATTCGGGACCGGTATGAGCACTATGAGTTGGTGATGTCTTCGGTTTGACGATGCTCGGCGGTATTTATGGATTTGATGAGCGGGTGTTCAAGCCATTTTGGATCGTTTGTTATAGTATTCATTGATGACATCTGGTTTATTAGCGTTGAGCGGGAGCATGCGAATCGCGAGGCGGTACTTGAGCTCCTCGGGCCGTGATTGTTGCCAAGTTCTCAGTGTGAGTTTTGTTGGCCTCGATGGCATTCTTGGGGCACGTTATTAGGTGGCGGTGTTGAGTTGTCGGCAAAGATTGGCGGTCAAGTCTTGGTGAGACTACTACTACAGCGGAGTGCGCGATTTCTTAGAAATTTGGCGAGTTATTATCGTAGGTTTGTGGAGTAGTTTGCTTCGATATCAGCACCGTTGACTAGGCTGACTCAGAAAGAAGCTAAGTTCCAGTGGAAAGAAGCTTGTGAGAAGGGCTTCCAGTTATTGAAGGAAAAGTTGACGACGACTCCAGTTCTTACTCTTCCCGAGGGGTTAGAAGGCTACGTGATTTATTGTGATGCCTCGGGTATCAGGCTAGAGTACGTATTGATGCATCACGACAAGGTAATAGCCTATGCTTCCCAGCAGCTACGGAAGCATGAGAGGAATTACCCTACTCACGACTTAGAGTTGGCCGCGGTTATTCATGCCTTGAAGATTTGGAGACATTATTTATACGGGGTTCATGTGGATATTTATACAGACCACAAGAGCCTCGGTACATCTTGAGCGAGAGGAGTGAACTTGCGGCGACAACGGTGGTTAGAGTTGTTGAAGGATTATGATGTTGATATCTATACCATCAGAAAGGCGGCGTGGTTGCGGATGTCTTGAGTCGTAGATCGATGGGAGTGCATGGAGGTGCAACGATAGGCGGGACATGGTCGTCGGATCCGTCGGTAGCGAGCCTTAGGGTTCGATTGGTCGATACCGATGATTGTGGGGTAGGGCTCGTGAGATTGTCGAGTCTTCCATCGTTGATGAGTGAAGAGGCGACAATATGAGGACCCAGTTATGATCTGATGTCGAATCGACTCTTGAGAGGAGAAGAGTTTGTTTGAGTAGCGCGATGGGGTGCTAAGATTTGAGGCGGTGTGTGTTCCGATGTTGCGGGACCGTCGGCGGTGCAGGGAGAGCTGCGGTGCTCGTTACTCTATTCATCGGGGTTGACTAAGATGTACCATGACCTCGGATGTATGTATTGGTGGGATGGGTGAAGAGGGGCGTGGCGAGTTTTGTTGCTCGATGTCGAATTGTCGAGTCGAGTTGAGCACGAAGCGGTGGGTTGTGCGGCGATTGATATTCCGACATGGAAGTGGGAGGTGATCCACATGGATTTTGTTACAGGATTACCTCGCACTCAGAGGAAGTGTGATTCCATCTGGGTTATTGTAGACAGGCTGACAAAATCAACCCACTTTCTTCCAGTCAGGACTACGTATTCGGCTGAGGATTATGCCAAATTGTATATCAGGGAGATTGTGAGGCTGCACGGAGTCCCTTTATCAATTATATCAGACAGAGGAGCCGGTTCTGGCTAACCGGAGGTCTTTCTAGAAGGGGTTAGGGACACGGTGAGTCTCGATCTTGCGTTTCATACTCGGGCCGGCGGGCGGGCGGATCGTCTTATCGGACAACGAGGATATCTTTGCGGGCCTGTGTTATTGATTTCAGGGGTAGCTGGGAGGATCATTTACCTCTTGTAGAGTTTACTTATAAAAACATCTACCATTCTAGCATTCAGATGGCGCCATATGAGGCTTTGTATGGGCGGAAGTGTAGGTCGATCATTGGTTGGTTCGACGTGGGCGAGGTTCATTTAGTTGGGCCAGACTTGATTCAGCAGGCTGTGGATAAGGTAAAGCTTATCGGGAGGCTGATAGCGGCTCGAGTCGGCGGAAGTCTTATGGAGATGTCGGCGTCGACATTTGGAGTTGGTGAAGCGATTGGGTCTTCTTGAAGGTATCACCCATGAAGGGTGTGATAAGGTTCGGAAAGAAGGGAAAACTTAGCCCAAGGTACATTGGGCCTTACCAGATCATCCGTAGAGTAGGCAAGGTTGCCTATGAGTTGGATCTGCCATCAGATTTAGAGGCGATACATCCGGTCTTCCACGTGTCTATGTTACGGAAGTGTATCAGAGACCCTTCGAGAGTTTTCCCAGCTAGCGAGGTCCAGGTGACAGAGGGTTTTGTTACACCCCGTTATGCAGGACATGTTTATAAGAACGTACGTAAGAATTCAAAAGTGTTAAGATTGGAGACAAGTAAAAATTTATCGGAATTATGGAATTGTCGGAAAATGAAATTTTGTGACGAATGGGAGGGCGACACGTGTCACCCCCTTTAAATGGCCTTGGACGATTTTAGCATGGATTGAATGGTCATTTGACCTATGTGAAGATGACTAAGTCTTGCAAGTAGAGCTTGATAATGTTGACTAAGTCAAAAGGGCCACTTGGCTAGATTTTTGCATCCAAACCACCCATTTGTTCTAATCTTGGCCCTCCATTATGCTATATATACATACTAGTAGCAAGACAAGGGTTCTACACTTAGAAAATTTTCATGAAAACTTGTTCTTGTTCTAAAGTGCTCTCGGGTTGGGTTCTTCAAAGGGAGAACAATTTTCGTTTGTTGTTCAATAAGCTCCAAACTTTAAACCAAGGTTCCTAAGGGTATTGTAAGGGTATCTCAATAGAAATATCCCGAAAAAGTGGCATTTTCGTATTAGTCGCAAAGTGAAAACCTAGTCACTTTCCTAGGTTTGGACTGAAAACTTAAGGGAAGTTGTTTGTAATCTTCCAAGGGCTTCAAGTGGCAGATTGGAGTGTCAAGGAGAGGCTCTAAGTTTCTAGGGAGCGACTTCGGATCTTGAAGTTGGATTAAGGCTCGTTAAGGTAACAATCTTGTTCTCTTAGTGTTATAAGAGTACATATTGTTATAGCCTTACATTTTAACTAGCATGAAGTATATGTATTAAGGTTTGATAAGTGATAGGGATTGTGGAAGCCTATAGCCGAAATGTCATTGTTAGCCCTTTGAAATTGAAATACAATTTGGTCGATAATTAGAATCGTCGCATGTAATCTACTTGAAGATTATAGTTGTTATAATCGATTGCGGCTTTGTAACATGTTATACTTAACAACTTGGATTGAAAAGGATTTGGAAAAGATGATATGTTGTTGCACCTTAGCCGAGAATGACATTGTATTATTGGTTTGTTTTGTATCATTTGTGGGGTGAAATATTACACGTCTTGTAGGCGTGTAATCCCCTATTGTTAACTTCATTGTTGAGCCTTAAATGTGGCGTGTTTGGTTATTGAATTCGGGCCTTGAAAAAGGTGGAAAAGTATGTAGAAACAAAGGAAGTGCTGTCCGATTTTCCGTAGAATTTGGAGATTTTACACTTAGAATATTCTACGTTTGAAGCTAGAGGTTAATAGACACATTATGACCATTATAGGTTGAAGTACTACGAATAGCGTATTCTACTTGAAGGGAGGAAAAGCTAGCAGGGTTATAGTACTTTGGAGCATTTTGCTACTTGTCGATAATCGTCGCGAGGTATGTGAACCTCTTCCTTCCTTTGGCATGATTCTATGTATGGAATATACATGTGGTATTATTTCATGTTCCCTTCTACTCTTAGAAGTTAAGAGGTATGTATGTGATTTACTCTATGTAAAGGTTATGTCTAGGTTATCCTAAGTTCTTACCAAGTCTTATGGGGGATGTTGGTAAGAGTCGTTATGAGGTATTTGGAGCCAAGTTGACTTGGCTAATTTTACGGCACGAATGAGAATAAGTATCGAACAAGCCATTGTAGCGTTAATAAAGGAATATGTAATGCCAATTGATTATATTAAAATGAGTAGAATTCTCCATCTGCATAGAAACTAAGATAAGACAAAATTGTATTACATTTTTTAGATCATGGCTACTTGAATAAGATCGTTATAAATAAGTATAACTTATTCACAACGCACCAAAGTATATGTTACTTAATTTAAAAGAGTTTACGTATGAAGTTTTTAAGACTATGAACCTTGAATTCTTAAAAGGTTAAGAAACTTTATTTTTCAAGTTATGAGACTTGATTCTTAAAGGAAGAAATGACTTGATTTAAATGTATAGAATACTTGATTTGGAAAGCATGGATTTCTTGATATTCTAAAGATAAGAGATTTTAAATTCTAAGCTAAGAAACTTGATTTCAAAAATTAAGAGACTTGAAGTATTTTAAAGTTATGTAACGTGATTTGAAAGTATAAGTCTCTTGGTTATAAAAAGAATGAATTAGTCTAAGGCATAAAGTTAGTATAACGGCTTTATGGGAAGTTGGTTATAATAACTTTATGGAAGGTTAAGAGAATGATTTTCTCTAGTAATATAAACAAAGAATGACTCGAAATAAAGAAGGGCAAATTGTTTTAAAGGTACCAATTGCTTAAGGTTTTTAAGAAAGAAGTCACTTGATTTAGAAGCCTGTAATTTTATTTCTAAAAGGTATTGTGACTTGTCTTGAAAAGTAGATATGACTTGATACTACGGTTATTAGTATCTGGGAAGTTTTATTTGAAAAGGAGTCATTTTAAAGGAGTAGAGGTACGTAGTACGTTGAATTAAATTCCCGGACTTTATATGACATTATCGCGTCCCAGGAATGGGCCGGGCAGTATACCTTTATGGGCAAACTATATGACATTATCGCGTCTCAGGAATGGGTCGGGCAGTATACCTTTATGGGCAGACTATATGACATTATCGCGTCCCAGGAATGGGCCAGAAAGTATACCTTTATGGGCAGACTATATGACATTATCGCGTCCCAGGAATGGGCCGGGCAATATACCTTTATGGGCAGACTATATGACATTATCGCATCGAGAATGGGCGCGATATACCTTTATGGGCGGACTATATGACATTATCGCGTCGAGAATGGTGACGATATACCTTTATGGGCGAACTATATGACATTATCGCGTCGAGAATGGCGGGCGGTATACCTTTATGGGCGGACTATATGACATTATCGCATCGAGGAATGGGCGGGCGATATACCTTTATGGCGGACTTATGTGACCTTATCGCGTCCCAGTTAGGTAGGCGATATAAGCGTCCTCGTAAAAGTGGATTATGTTATGTAAGGTAAATCGTTATATGGTAATGAACTTGATGTTTTTCCTAAGTATGTACGTAAGAAAGTGACTATAACTTTTATGTAAAAATGGGAAAAGATAATAAGGTACGATTAAGTTCACGAGATGGTAATGACACGGTAGGATCTAGTATTTACCCTTTTATACTTGCCTCTGTCATTCTTATGTACAGTTATGGTTTGTTTACTGTACCTTATTTTTTTCCGTTCCATATTAAATTTTTGTTATGACCCGCCAGAAGCTGCGTTAAATGCCGCGGTATTAGGTACGAGGTTGGTGATCCTTGCTCTTAGGATCTCGGTTGATTTTGGGAAAAAGTTCCATTTACTCGGAGGCTTATCTTTTAGTACGGTTTCCACGAGG
Source organism: Przewalskia tangutica (assembly GCA_029844215.1). Taxonomy (NCBI): domain Eukaryota; kingdom Viridiplantae; phylum Streptophyta; class Magnoliopsida; order Solanales; family Solanaceae; genus Przewalskia; species Przewalskia tangutica. The sequence goes on along the minus strand of JAQGDG010000616.1, from coordinate 44,320 downwards.
TTGTAGATTCCTGTATATTCAAAGGGTATGGCGGGGCCTGTCCATACGATTGTTATGTTAAAACTCTTAGAAGTGCAGTAGTCACATATTGTGGGTCGGTTTGTAAAGGAAGGAGAAGCTTGCGGTTATGTATATATATGTCGAACCTAAATTGTATCGATTAAATCCGGGTAGGTAGCCTTATCGGCTAACTTTGTTGATTTTATTCTGTTGATTTATTTTATAAGTTTCATGTATGTTCGTGATTATCTCGATGTATACTGTAAGGGTGCCCGGGTAGGGCACGATCGCGATCGAGGTCGGTCGTGACAAAAGTAGTATCGAGCGATTAGTCTCGAAAAGTGTCTGAGGAGTGTCTAGTAGAGTCTTGATTATCGGTGTGTTGTGCACCACATCTATGTCGAGAGGCTCTGAACATTTAGGATTGGTTTCCATTCTTCTCTCTTTGAGATCGTGCAGTAGAGATGTCATAGTAGGTTGAATCCTCTCTGACGTATTCTTATGTATATGAATCAGCTATGCGTCCACGGAAGGCGACCAGGGCCCAGAAGGGCAAAGCGGCGGCGAGGCGCTAGTAGTCCTGAAGGTTACAGTACGAGCGATTATGCACGAGATTGTAGCTCGAGCGGCGAGTTGATTCGCCAGCGTATTAGAGAGGCCGAAACGCGCGGCTCAGAGATTCCAATACGAGCCTCGGTTGCGGCGGGCGGAGTTTAGGAATTATGGAAGCGGTCGGGCTATTGACTAGCATAGTGGTAGAGCGGCCGGCGTGAGCGGTAGCTAACCCAGGTAAGCGATTTGAGATTGGGATTTTAGGTTGTAGTCACAGAGTTCTATGGTTGAGATCGAGGATGATCCTTAGGAGTTCGTTCGGCAGTGCAGCGGACTATCACGGATGCTTAGGGCCTCGAAGGCAGTCGGTTGTGTTAACTTCTTGCTCGATTCTGCGATATTGCGTTGAACTGGTTTGAGTCTTGGGAGCTGTCGAGGGGTGTGGGTGCTCGTCCAACAGTTTGGAATGAGTTCACGGAGACCTTTCTTGATCACTTTTTGCCTTCTGAGATGAGGAGAGCCCGTGTTGATAGGTTCTTGTCATTGAGGCAGAATGGGAGGACCATCAGAGAGTACAATCTGGAGTTTGACTCGTTGGCCAGGTATGCGCATACTATTGTGGCTGACATGGCGGACAGAGTTCGCCGTATGTGATGGGGCTAGGCCGTTATATGATTCTGCATGCAGAGTAGCCGCTTCAGCCGTATGGATATTGCCAAGATGCGGCGTATGCACGAGATCGAGATATAGAAAAGAGGACGGCCGGACCGCAATCCGGCCAGAGGACCGGGGCAGCGAGTTTGAGAAATTTTAGGCGGGCGGCCTGTGTGAGCTAGGTCTACATTTCGGCCAGCGCAGTGCTCCTCCACAATTTTCCGGCGGGGTTTTACAACCGGGAATGCGAGGCCAGTCAAATCTCTGAAACAGTGTCTCGGGAGATGGGGTTCGGTCGATCGAGGCCACTTTTGCCTCAATGCGCGATGTGGTAGGTTCCATTATGGGATATGTCGCGCGTCTGGTGCTTGTTTTCTTGTGGTCGTCTAGGCCATATGTTAAGAAGTGTCCTTATAGAGTGTCACTAGTGAGCGACCTGATCTATCGAATCGATTGCGGGTTCTTCGCTTGATAGCTAGGCGGGATGTTCGTGCCAAGCGGTAGTGGCAGAGGTCGTGGTGGAAGTTCCCAGTTTTAGCGGTGCTTTGAACCGCCTATATGATTTCAGGTATGTCTTCGACCCTTTAGAGACTTGTATGCATGTTAAGGTTGTTGTAAGTTTAAGTAGCATTAACGAATAATATTGTGACTATGTATGTATGCTAGAGTAACTTGGAAGTACGAAAAGATAATCCCTTTTGGGCTTATGATGGATGGATATGTGTGTGCAAGATATTAGGGCCATATGTGGCGTAATTAGGTTTCATTAAGTGTAGTTTTATGAGACTATGCCGAGAAATGATAGATTGAGCTCCGAAAGAACATTCGAGGACGAATGTTTCTAAGGGGGGAAGAATGTTACACCCCGTTATCCAGGACATGTTTATAAGAACGTACGTAAGAATTCAAAAGTGTTAAAGATTAAATACTAGTAAAAATTTATCGGAATTATGGAATTGTCGGAAAATGAAATTTTGTGACGAATGGGAGGGCGACACGTGTCACCCCTTTAAATGGCCTTGGATGATTTTAGCATGGATTGAATGGTCATTTGACCTATGTGAAGATGACTAAGTCTTGCAAGTAGAGCTTGATAATGTTGACTAAGTCAAAAGGGCCACTTGGCTAGATTTTTGCATCCAAACCACCCATTTGTTCTAATCTTGGCCCTCCATTATGCTATATATACATACTAGTAGCAAGACAAGGGTTCTACACTTAGAAAATTTTCATGAAAACTTGTTCTTGTTCTAAAGTGCTCTCGGGTTGGGTTCTTCAAAGGGAGAACAATTTTCGTTTGTTGTTCAATAAGCTCCAAACTTTAAACCAAGGTTCCTAAGGGTATTGTAAGAGTATCTCAATAGAAAGATCCCGAAAAAGTGGCGTTTTCGTATTAGTCGCAAGGTGAAAACCTAGTCACTTTCCTAGGTTTGGATTGGAAACTTAAGGGAAGTTGTTTGTAATCTTCAAAGGGCTTCAAGTGGCGGATTGGAGTGTAAAGGAGAGGCTCTAAGTTTCTAGGGAGCGACTTCGGATCTTGAAGTTGGATTAAGGCTCGTTTAGGTAACAATCTTGTTCTCTTAGTGTTATAAGAGTACATATTGTTGTAGCCTTACATTTTAACTAGCATGAAGTATATGTATTAAGGTTTGATAAGTGATATGGATTGTGGAAGCCTATAGCCGAAATGTCATTGTTAGCCCTTTGAAATTGAAATACAATTTGGTCGATAATTAGAATCGTCGCATGTAATCTACTTGAAGATTATAGTTTTTATAATCGATTGCGGCTTTGTAACATGTTATACTTAACAAATTGGATTGAAAAGGATTTGGAAAAGATGATATGTTGTTGCACCTTAGCCGAGAATGACATTGTATTATTGGTTTGTTTTGTATCATTTGCGGGGCGGAATTTTACACGTCTTGTAGGCGTGTAATCCCCTATTGTTAACTTCATTGTTGAGCCTTAAATGTGGCGTGTTTGGTTATTGAATTCGGGCCTTGAAAAAGGTGGAAAAGTATGTAGAAACAAAGGAAGTCTTTGTCAGATTTTCCATGAGAATTTGAAGATTTTACACTTAGAATATTCTACGTTTGAAGCTAGAGGTTAATAGACATATTATGACCATTATAGGTTGAAGTACTACGAGTAGCGTATTCTACTTGAAGGGTGGAAAAGCTAGCGGGGTTATAGTACTTTGGAGCATTTTGCTCTTGTCGATGTCGTCGCGAGGTATGTGAACCTCTTCCTTCCTTTGGCATGATTCTATGTATGGAATATACATGTGGTATTATTCATGTTCCATACACTCTTAGAAGTTAAGAGGTATGTATGTGATTTACTCTATGTAAAGGTTATGTCTAGGTTATCTTAAGTTCTTACCAAGTCTTATGGGGGATGTTGGTAAGAGTCGTTAGGAGGTATTTGGAGCCAAGTTGACTTGGCTAATTTTACGACACGAATGCGAATAAGTATCGAACAAGCCATTGCAGCGTTAATAATGTCACGACCCGAACCCGGCAGTGGTAGTGCCTACCGGGCACCCTGGTGATCTGACATCGAGAGAAAATCGCGGAAATAAAAACATGAACATGAATTAGAGACAAGATAAATAAGCAGGCCAACCAAAGCAGTTGCCTTCATCGTATATACGTAAATACGAACAATTATCCTTTTTACAAACCACACTTGCGATTACTCTGGACCTCTAAGATTTTACAACGGTATGGCGGGACGGGGCCCGCCGTACCACTGAATGTATAAGAATCTGACTCGGGTAGCATGCGAAAAGATAAGCCTCAGAAGAAATGAGGCTTCGAACGTTATTTGTGATCCTATGGCGAGGATCCTGGCCGATGTACTTCCCTGCGGCGTGAGCGGCCCGAAAGAGTCGATCTGACGGTACCAAGTATGTGAAGCGTAAAGGCGTAAATGAAATCATAATAGTCTATATAAAGCGGGAGACATGTATGATAACGGATGAAATCGTGTCCTGCCCGTCTCGTGGGACTTCGGTGTAGAATCGGATGAAATCGTGTCCTGCCCGTCTCGTGGGACTCGGTGTAAAAATCGGATGAAATCGTGTCCTGCCCGTCTCGTGGGACTCGGTGTATAATCGGATGGAATCGTGTCCTTGCCCGTCTCGTGGGACTCGGTGTATAATCAAATGGAATCGTGTCACTGCCCGTCTCGTGGGACTCGGTGTATAATCAAATGAAATCGTGTCCTGCCCGTCTCGTGGGACTCGGTATAGAATCGTTCATAACAAATCAGCGGCCCTCCATGAGAGGCGAGTGCGAAATACAACAAGGCTATCACAACAAGCATAGGCAAGTTTCACAACAACAAGCATAGGCAAGCTTCACAACAACAAGCGTAGGTAAGTTATACCTGACTCAAAGTACTTTCATTTTATGCCAAAGTCAGGGTTTTAACCTAAGGTACTACGTGCGTTAAATTACTTTTAAAGATCGTTTCTTTTACAAAGGTCACGATACGTAGTATAAAAATAGAGTGACTAACATTGTTAAGTAAACCAAAATGCTTTCCTTTGTAAAATCAAGTAACAACCTTATTTTCCAAGCGTTGAAGTTTGCCTAATTTCAAATGCTCAAGTTTTCATTTTAGAAAAGGTTTAGTAGTTCATAGTTTTAATCCTTTAAACATAATTCTCCTTTAAGCGTTTTGAGAAACATATGCCTTATAGGTGAGTAGGTTATTCTTGTTTATAAACAATCTTATTAGCGATGATCTAGGAAATGTAATATCATTTTGTCTCGTCTTAGCTTATGCGGATGGAGGTTTCTACTGGTTTTAATACCATACTTCATTATTAATACATTTTCCTTTATTAGCTGCGGTGGTTTGTCGATACTTATACGATTTAGAAATCGGTAAAACATTATTCCTTTTAAAACCAGTACTCATTACTCATGAATGAGGTTTCACACTTTTAACAAAATTCATATTAATACATTTAAGTCAAGTCTCTTATCTTACAAAAACGATAAACCATTCTTTTTATCACTCTTAGGCGTTATACCTAACTTCCCGTAAAGCTAGTACAACTCTTATGTTTTCAAAGCCAAGTATTACTCTTCTTTAAAAAGGGTCTTTTGGAACACTTCGAGTTCTTTGTTACTACACATCAAATCCGTTATAAGTCAAATCGGTTATCCTTTGAAACATAAAGCATTTTCTTACCTACGTAAAGCTGTTATAACGACTTTCCATAAAGCGTTATAACTCTTTATGTTTCAAATAATCAAATACATTAAACACGTATGCGTCTGCCGTACTACATAGTTATACCATATCATGCTAGACAGATAGGAAGAGGTTCACGTACCTCGCGGCGATTCGAAACTAATAGCAAGCGCTCCAAGTACCTCAAGCGTCGGCTACACCTTAAGCCCAGTAGACCACGCCACCGTAGTATTTCAACCTATAGAGGCCACGGCGCTATTAACATCTTAGATCTCGATGTAGAATATCTTACGAAAATTCGGCACCTCCCACACACGCAGCGGCGTAAATCTCCTCTGCAACGGCGCTACGAAGCCAACGAGGGTTTGCGTCTAACGGGCGTGTACAATTCTACCGCGATAATACTACACAAGTCTCTTAATGCGGTCTATGTAATTCTGATTGATTCACTTCTTAAAATTGAGCTTAAGTCAAGACATTCTGTAAGTATTGTCGAGCTTAAGTCAAAAGACGTTGCCGCACAACTATGTTGATTCTATATAGTATGCTTAACTATATACTCTCTGCAACATGTAATTTCCAATTCTGAAGGTCGAGAATGTTTACCTCGATAAGCCCAAAATTATCAGAGTTTATATGTCGATCTGAGCAAGGTTTAGCTCTACTCGTGCGCTCGACCCAGCTCCAAACAACCCTTAGAAGTTCTAACCAACTACTTAACACTTGACCGACTATGAAGGTTTTCCTTAGGGTTTCGTTTTGTGGCTAAAGGAAAATATAATCGTATTTTAGGGTTTTTAGTATAAAGGTACTTTGGAAAGTACTACGAGGTATTTGGCTAAAGTAATTTGGGCATTATAACAATACTTGTAGAATACATTTCTACGAGGGGGTAGTATTTCGACTAGCACAACTAGGCTAGGGGAGGGTTCTCATTAGAACCGCTAGGCAAGGGGTTGCTCGTGAGGGCACTTGAGAGGGGAGAGGGTGGTGTTTGGGCGAGAACAAGGTTGAGGAGAGGGAGGATTTTTAACACTTAGAAATTTTGGATGAAGAAGTTCATCAACTTAGAGGGTATTTATAGGTCAAGCAAAGGCTGACGAAGGGCGAGATTAATCCGTGTGTTAAGCAAGTGTAGGGTCGAGATTAAGCCATGTGCACCTTATCCGTCTACCACGCTAACTACAAAATATCCTACCTAACCTGAGCTCCAAATCGTCCTCTTTGCGTCCCAATGCTTCCAATGTGAGGTGACACATGTCACCCTCCGTTGATCCAAAATGTTTAGTCTCGGAAAAATCCATAAAAATTATTAAAGACATAGCCGAAATTTTCCTACGAAAATGTGGAAAGCGTTTAGTCAACGACTCCTATCGGGTGTTGTGTACAAATTTCGAAACTTGCCTAACTTAAGGCTCAAATTATTATACGTACGCCCTCACGTACATACTCTGGAAATACGGGGTATAACAAATAAAGGAATATGTAATGACAATTGATTATATTAAAATGAGTAGAATTCTCCATCTGCATAGAAACTAAGATAAGACAAAATTGTATTACATTTTCTAGATCATGGCTACTTGAATAAGATCGTTATAAATAAGTATAACTTATTCACAACGCACCAAAGTATATGTTACTTAATTTAAAAGAGTTTACGTAAGAAGTTTTTAAGACTATGAACCTTGAATTCTTAAAAGGTTAAGAAACTTTATTTTTCAAGTTATGGGACTTGATTCTTAAAGGAAGAAATGACTTGATTTAAATGTATAGAATACTTGATTTGGAAAACATGGATTTCTTGATATTCTAAAGATAAGAGATTTTAAATTCTAAGTTAAGAAACTTGATTTCTAAAGTTAAGAGACTTGAAGTATTTTAAAGTTATGTAACGTGATTTGAAAGTATAAGTCACTTGGTTATAAAAAGAATGAATTAGTCTAAGGCATAAAGTTAGTATAACAGCTTTATGGGAAGTTGGTTATAATAACTTTATGGAAGGTTAAGAGAATGGTTTTCTCTAGTAATATAAACAAAGAATGACTCAAAATAAAGAAGGGCAAATTGTTTTAAAGGTACCAATTGCTTAAGGTTTTTAAGAAAGAAGTCACTTGATTTAGAAGCCTGTAAATTTATTTCTAAAAGGTATTGTGACTTGTCTTGAAAAGTAGATATGACTTGATACTACGGTTATTAGTATCTGAGAAGTTTTATTTGAAAAGGAGTCATTTTAAAGGAGTAGAGGTACGTAGTAAGTTGGGTTAAATTCCCGGACTTTATATGACATTATCGCGTCCCAGGAATGGTAGGCGTATACCTTTATGGCGGACTATATGACATTATCGCGTCTCGGGAATGGGGTGGGCGTTATACCTTTATGGGCGGACTATATGACATTATCGCGTCGGGAATGGGCGGCGTTATGCCTTTATGGGCGGACTATATGACATTATCGTGTCGGGGAATGGGCGAGCGGTATACCTTTATGGGCGGACTATATGACATTATCGCGTCGAGAATGGCGGGCGATATACCTTTATGGGCGAACTATATGACATTATCGCGTCGAGAATGGGTCGAGCGATACCTTTATGGGCAGACTATATGACATTATCGCGTCCCAGGAATGGGTCGGACAGTATAACTTTATGGGCAGACTATATGACATTATCGCATCGAGAATGGGTGGGCGATATACCTTTATGGGCGGACTATATGACATTATCGCGTCGAGAATGGGCGAGCGATATACCTTTATGGGCGGACTATATGACATTATCGCGTCGAGAATGGGCGGCGATATACCTTTATGGGCGGACTTATGTGACGCTTATCGCGTCCCAGTTGGTAAGGCGATATAAGCGTCCTCCGTAAATGGCGGATTATGTTATGTAAGGTAAGTAAGTTATATGGTAATGAACTTGATGTTTTTCCTAAGTATATGCGTAAGAAAGTGATTATAACTTTTATGTATAAATGGGAAAAGATAATAAGATGCGATTAAGTTCTCGAGGCGGTAATGACACGGTAGGATCGATATTTACCGCTTATACTTGCCTCTGTCATTCTTATGTCTGATTATGGTTTGTTTCTGTACCTTATTTTTCCGTTCCATATTAAATTTTTGTTATGCGATCCCCGAAGTGCGTTAAATGCGCGGTATTAGGTACGAGTTGGTGATCCTTGCTCTTAGGATCTCGGTTGATTTTAGGAAAAACGCCATTTACTCGGAGGCTTATCTTTTAGTGCGGTTTCCACGAGGTTGTACATTCGTATATTGAGGTATGGCGAACCTTGTCCATACGATTGTTATGTTAAAACTCTTAGAGGTATGTAGTCACATATTGTGGGTCAGTTTGTAAAGGAAGGGAGACAACTTCTTCGGTTATGTATATATATGTCTAGGAAGGTAGCCTTATCGACTAACCTGTTGATTTTATTTCTGTTGATTTATTTTATAAGTTTCATGTATGTTCCGCTGATTATCTCTGATGTATACCTGTAAGGGTGCCCAGGTAGGGCACCAGTCGCGGTCCCGGGGTCGGGTCGTGACAGGTTTATTGTATGAGGAGAGTCCCATAGCGATACTCGATCGCCAGGTCAGGCGACTGCGGACCAAAGATGTGGCTTCTATCAAAGTCTTGTGGCGGAATGATAATAGGGAGGAGATGACTTGGGAAGTGGAAGAGGACATGTTGAGGAAGTATCCTCACTTATTCTACACGCCGGGTAATTCATTTCCACTTACTTGTCAAGTTTTAATTTAAGTATTTCGCTTAAGTGCTATTATGTGGCCACGTGTGACATTATTGGTATGTAGGGGTTGTAAAGGAGAATATGTAAGCTATCTATAAGTTTGACTCAGAAAGAACATTGGGGCGAATGTTTCTAAGGGGGGAAGAATGTTACACCCCGTAATTCCAGGACATGTTTATAAGAACGTACGTAAGAACTCAAAAATGTTAAGAATTGAGACTAGTAAAAATTTATCGGAATTATGGAAATATCGGGAAACGTAATGTTGCGATGAACGGGAGGGTGACACGTGTCACCCCCCCTTAGATGGTCATGGTCGAATAAGACCATGGGTGTTATGGTCATTTGACCAATCTTAAGATGATCAAGTCTTGCTAGGACTTGAGCTTGATATTGTTGACTAAGTCGAGGGCCAGCTTAGATTTTTAAGTGAATTGGATCCAAGCCACCCAATTGTTCTCATCTTGACCCTCCATTGTGTTATTTAAGCATACTAGTAGCAAGACAAGACTTCCATACTTAGTAAAATTTTCAAGAAAGTTTGTTCTTCACAATATTGCTCTCGGGTTTATAGGGTTTGAAGGAGAAAAAAATTTCGTTCATTGTTCAATAACTTCCACACTTTAAACCAATGTTCCTAAGAGTATTGTAAGGGTATCTCAATAGAAAGATCCCGAAAAAGTATCATTTTTTATTAGTCGCAGGTGAAAACCTAAGTCACTTTCCTAGGTTTGGATTGAAAATTGAAGGAAAGTTGTTTGTGATCTTCTAAGGGCTTCAAGTGGAGGATTAGAGTGTCAAGGAGAGGCTCTAAGTTGCTAGGGAGCGACTTCAGATCTTGAAGTTGGATTAAGGCTCGTTAAGGTAACAATCTTGTTCTCTTAAGTGTTATAAGATTACATATTGTGGTAGCCTTACATTTTAACTAGCATGAAGTATATGTATTAGAGATTGATAAGTGTTATGGATATTGGGAGCCTAAATCCGAAATGACATTACTAGCCATTGGAAATTGAAATACAATTTGGTCGATAATTAGAATCGTCGCATGTTACCTACTTGAAGATTGTAGTAATTATAATCTATTGCGGCTTGATAACATGTTATACTAAACAACTTGGATTGAAAAGGAATTGGAAAGAAGACTTTGTGTTGTTGTACCTCAAATTGCCAAAAATGACATTGTATGTTGGACTAGTTTGATATCAATTGTGGGGCGGAATTTTACACGTCTTGTTAGTTGTGTAATCCCCTATTGTTAACAACATTGTTGAGCCTTAAATGTGGCGTGTTTGGTTATTGAATTCGGGCCTTGAAAAAGGTGGAAAAGTATGTAGAAACAAAGGAAGTCTTTGTCAGATTTTAGTAGAATTTAGTGACTTTGCACTTAGAATATTCTACGTTTGAAAGTAGAAGCTAATAGACGTATTATGGTCATTATAGGTTGACATAATACGTACGACATATTGGACTTAGCAAGTGGATTGAACCGAAGAGGTATGTGTAACTTTCCTATCTCTTGAGCATGAATAGTTGTAAATATATAGTATGGTAGACGTACGAGATTTGTGACGAATCTAGTCCAGTTGATATCCTTGGCTTATCTTAAGAATGTCCAAGTTGGTTGAGTTAGGGAATTAACTCACTCGTTTAAAAATATTAAGGATATCTTAGTTTCTAAAAGTTAAGAGACTTAAAGTATCTCCCAGGTATTACTCCAGAGCGGGAGATAGAGTTATGTATTGATGTTCTGCCAGATACTCGACCTATATCTATTACTCCGTACATAATGGCACCTGCTGAGTTGAAAGAGTTGAAGGACCAGCTGAAAAACTTGTTGGAGAAAGGCTTTATTAAGCCTAGTACTTCACCTTGGAGAGCGCCCGATATTATTTGTGAAGAAGATGGATGGGATGCTGCGTATGTGTATTGATTCTGAGCGGTGAACAAGGTAACCATCGAATAGGTACCCTCCCGGGATTGATGATTTGTTTGATCGATTGCGAGTGCGAAGTTATTACACCCGTAGTTCAGGTATGTATGTGAGGGCGTGCGTGCGAGAATCGGCGGTAATTTTGGAAAGAAAGAAAGATGTGATTTTTCGACGGAAAAGTTTCCGGGTTTTGTGAAGGAAAAAGGTTCGTTAATGGGAATTGGATTCCCAAATTTGGTATTTGAACTTCTTGGATTATATTAGAATTATGGAATTTTATTTTCGGAAATGGTCACGTGGGGCCCACGGGAGAAATTCTGATTTTGTAGAACCAGCTTTGTTTCGAGTTTTCATATTTTGGATATTTTGGAAGGTGAAATATTTTGGACCCAGTAAGGGGCGACACGTGTCACCCCCTTAGGTGGCGTGTGGGGTGAATTGGTGGGACAGTGTCTTGACATTGTCCGTAGTCAAAATAGCCATCAGCAACTCTTGTTTTTGTTGGCCATGTGGTGTGGTGGGACCAGCACACGTGGCCCAATCTAGACCACACACTTGCTATGATCTTGGCCTTTGATTTCTCTATAAATACCATGAGTGCGAGGCATAATTTCATCCCAGCTTGAGTTTTCGAGGCAAAAATATCCCTCACTTTGTGGTGTTCGTCCCCACTTTGTGTAGAGAAATACTTCAAGTGTTGTTGTATAATCCCAAATACCTTAGACTAGTATCACTAGTAGTATTCTAAAGTAATCTGACATAAGAGCAGGAAATACTACTTTTTTCCAATAGTCATAAAATGAAACCACTAGAAAAATCTTACGTAGCTTGGATGAAGTGTTAAGAAGTTGTTTAGAAACTTCTAAGGGTGCTTGGAGCGGGTTGGGCGTAAGGAATTGGAGCTAAGCGTTGCTCGGGATCGAAACATAATCTTGGATAATTTTGGGCTTATCGAGGTAATAATCTATGTCCCTATTGTAATTGGATATTACATATTGTAGTAGTTTAGAATTGAGTATAAGATATATTGGAAGGATGATTATAAAAGATTGACTGTATTTACATTGGGTGTATTCTGATGAGCTTGTGTAGTATTATTGTGAGGCGAGAATTGTACACGTCAGGTTAGGCGTGTAATCCCATGAGTTGTTGGCTTGATAGCGGGCACTTGTTATGGGAGGTTATTTTTGTGTTTGCGGGGAGGTCTTTGCGAATTTTCCGTAGGATAAGGATCCATGTACTTAGAATTATTCTACAAAGAGAACTAGAAGTTGATAGATGTATTGTGGTTATTATAGGTGGATTGTCTGCGGCATACTCGGCTTGGCTTGTGGATTAGCGAAGAGGTATGTGATTCTTCCTATACTCTTGAGCATGATTGTTGTGAACTATATAGTACGGTAGACATACGTGTGTGAAATGAATTTTGTTTGTTTAAAACATAAAGTGTTATAATAGCTTTATGGGAAGTTAGTTATAACGACTTTATGAAGATAAAAGAAAGATTTGATTTTGAAAGCTAAGCGACACGATTTTGAAAGTTAAGAGACTTGATCTTGAAAGATAAGAGACTTCACTTATAAGCGGCTTGATTTCGGAAAAGGAGAAGTAACTTGATTTAAGTATAGGTTACTTGTTTTGAAAAGAGTAAGTTATTTGGGTTTTAAAAAGTATACTTGATGTTGTCTTAAAAGAAAAACACTTGGTTTAAAAAGTATAGAGTACTTGATTTTAAAAGTCTTGTAAAGATTTTTACGAAGGTGAAGTAATTTGGTTTGAAAAGAAAGCGTGTTTGATACTCAGTATTAGTATCGTGTGGCTTTACGTAAAAAGAGGTCTTTTGAAAGAATGAAAGTATGTAGTATTTTGGGGTTGAAACGGATTGTTGACATAAAATGAAAATCGTTGAACTTGCCTATCTTGTTGTGATAGCCTTTGTTGTGCAAGTGTTTTGATTACGTACTCTGGCGTCTCTCGGTGGAGGGCGACTATTTGGTTGATTGTTGGACATCTTGGCCACGATGGATGGTCGGGTATGCTTCCTATGAGTGTTATCTTGTTGTTTCTTTTGGACATCTTGACCGTTGGGTGGCCGCGGGTATCGTCCGCTTTGAGTATTATCTTGTTATTTCCTTTGGACATCTTGACCGCGATGGATGGTCACGGGTATCGTCGATGGGATGGTTTCATGGCCATGCTTATCACAGGAGTAAGATCTTGGGCGTGCGGTCATTGTGAGGTTAAATTAGGGTTATGTTATTAGTCCATGGGCCAGCTAATCCATGAACTTGCGCGGTGACGGCGATCGCGGGCTTGATTTCTACATGTAGTTCTGGCGCGCTTTAGATACTTGTCTGGTCATTTCGTGTATCGGCGAGCTCGATAGATAACAAGATACTTGCCACGGTCGTATCTCGTGAGCGGTACACTGCAGTGCGTTAGCTTAAGATCTTGCCTCGGCGATTGCGTGGCTGGTTTTGGATATAGTAGTTGGCTTAGTACTTGGCAGCGTGAAGTTTTATGACTAGCCGGATCTGGTAGTTGGCTATTCTACTTAGCGTCGGTTTGATAGCGAGCGGGTCTAGTGTTGAGTTCACATATGGGTGATGTTTTACATCATGCTTGCCGTGATGAGGAAGAGTTCGGGCATGATTGATATTGTGGGCGTGAGACCCGTAGTTATGTGAGTGATGATTTTGAGGACATCGTCCGCTTGACATAGCTTGTTTACTTATTGCTAAATGGTTTTATAAAATGATGAAATGTGATTTCATTCACGATATTTTGATTTCACATACTTGGTACTGTTGTCTTGTCACGACCCGTTCGGGGCGTGTTGAGTGCACCTGCAGAGCACCCAGTAGTCATATATCGAGTAACCAGCGGAAATATATAAAACAAGGCGAAGCGAGTAAAAGCGAAGCAGTTTATCGATGAAAAGCTTGCCTTTGGCGTAATATATATAACTCGAGTTTTGCGATTCGTCAGTTGTACAATAGTACTTCTGGACCTCAGGAAGTAAACAACTATGGCGGGACAGGGCCGCCATACCTGTATTGTACAAAACTACCTCTGATACGAGGAGATCATACCAAAAGTAGAGCCTCGGAGAAGATGGAGCTCGACACGATGCAAAGAGATCTAAGGATGTGGATCCCAGCACACCTTGCCACCTGCGGCGTGAGCGGCCCGAAGGAAGTCGATGCAACGGTACTAAGTATGCGTAAGGTACTTAAATGAAAACATATCATTTTAAAACCGGTTTACAAATATGTGTGAAACAACCAAGGAAACGCGCATAGTGCCACATCACAAACAAAACAATAGGTAAAGCGTAATAGGTCTTGTCAGTGCGAATGATCGAAAGCAGGGCCACTCGCCCACATCATCGTCTGCTAGCCTAATCACGACTCGAGTCGCATAGGCCACTCGCGTGGGCCGCGTGAGGTATGACCGCGTCGGTGCTACTCCTCGGCGTAAATCACGGACTCGTTGTCGCGTAGCCCGCATAGACCGCGTGAGGCATAACCGCGTACTAACACGGAACTCTCGTAGCTCCGCGTAGGCCCCTGGACCGCGTGAGGTATTCTCGAATCATGGTCCCGGACACTTTGAGTCTACCCGCGTCGGAGGCGACAACCCGGTATCATCTCGAGGTGAGTGATATAGTACTAACCAATGACTTTATAGTTGAAACAACATAAGCATAAGTAAGTGACCTCTTTACACAAGCGTTACAAGATACTAACACGTAGGGTCACGATATGTCTACTACTTAAAAACTATCTTATTATACCTTTGAAATCAATACAAGTCTTTTATCAAACACGTAAGTAAATTGTTCCTTTTTATAAAGCTTAGTAGTTATACTTAACTTCCGTAAAGCTAGTATAACCACTTAAGCTTTGTTTTAAAAAAACAACTATTCTTCTTCTTTCAAAGCGTGTTATAATTCTTTTGAAAGACTTTTAAGATCTTTATTATTAGGGCTTAAGTCGCGAAGACATTCGTAAGTATTATTCGGGCTTAAGTCGAAAGACATTAGTAGTTATTATTCGATTAACACGTATGCGTCTGGTACTATATATATTTAAAATATCATGCTTTAGGAAGAATCACGTACCTGCTCGTGAAAACCTTACGCGAAGTTGAATATGTCGCGCCTGAGAATCGACCTATAATAGTCACAGACATCTATCAAAGTCTAGACTACTGCGAAGGTCATTCTAAGCAGAGGTTCACAATTCTACGGAAAGTCGGGCGTGACCCTACGGTGAGTTATATGAGTCTCTTTGTATGCGATCCTATGTGAGTACATGTAACGACCGTTCAGAACCCGATTCGGTGCCTTATCCGGGCACCCTAGTGATACAATCATCGAGAGAAAACCGGCGGAAAAATAAAACTTTAAACGAAACAAGATATATGAACATAAAGCAGGTCAACCCAGCGGTTACGCTTCAACAACATAAATAAATACAACTCTTTCAAAGCGAGCAGTTTAATCCTTTTTACAAACCACACTTGCGGTACTACAGACCTCTAAGATTTACAACAACTATGGCGGGACGGGGCCATACCACGAATGTACAAGAACCTACGACTCGGGAACACATGCAAAAGATAAGCCTCGGAGGCGGGCTTCCAACGCAGGCGAGATCTAGGCGAGGATCACGGCGATGTACCTCACTGCGGCATGAGCGCGGCCCCGAAGTCGATGCAGCCAGAGTATGTAAGCGTAAAAATGCGTAATGAAATCATACTAGTCTATATAAGCGGGAGACATGTATGATAGCAAACTCTGATTCGCAACATAAGCGATCATGTCGATCGGGGACTCGCCTCAAGTCGTCACTCAAATATAACTATGGGTCTCGCGCCCAGCATCAATCATGTTGCATCATGGCGCGTACCGGAGTGCGTCGGTGTAGACGTGTCGTGATGCAACAATAATACCAATGCCCGGCCACGCGTACCGGAATTCTACCTCGGTGTGAACCGTCCATGTGACGTCAACAATAATATCTTTGGGTGATCAACCTGCGCGTAGCCACGTGCCCCGAATTCTACCTCGGTGTAGACATGTCCGTAACCACAATAACGATATATCGGGTAATCAACCCGGCGCGTGGCCGCGTGCCCGGAATCTGCGTCGGTGTAGACATGTCGTGTGACATCAACAACAGGCGATAATCAAAATGGAAACATGCAGTGGAATTCTCCGTCAGCTGCGGCCGTCGAGTAAGTTCTCGACAAGTCGTAGGCCCTCCATCGAGAGCGGTAACCAGAAATACCACGCTTGCACGACAAATGCTATCATCGCGAAGCATAGGCAAGTTTCACAACAACAAGCATGGCAAGTTTCTGACAACAAGCATAGGCAAGTTTCGCCTGACTCAATGTACTTTCGTTTTATGCCAAAGTCAGGGTTTTAACCCCAAAGTACTACATCGTTAAGTTCTTTTAAAGAGATCCATTACTTTTATAAAGTCACACATGCAGTAGTATTAGAATGACCAACCCACATTCCTTTTCAAAATCAAGTAAGAACATTCTTTTCCTAAGTTCCGGTTGCCTAGTTTGATTACTCAAGCTTCCGTTTTCAAATGCTCAAGTCACTTATTTTAGAAAGGTTTCATAACTCATAGTCTTAATCTCTTTTAAAACAATTGAGTAACATATGTCATATATGTGAGTAGTTTATTCTTGTTTATAACGATCTTATTACAATGACCGTGATCTAGAAAATGTAATATCATTTTGTCTAATCTTAACTTCATGCGGATGGAGGTTTCTCTTGGTTTTAATACAGCATCATTATTCAATACATTTTCCTTTATTAGCATTTGCGGTGGTGCGTCGATACGCATTACGATTTAGAAATCGATAAAACATTATCCTTTAAAACCAAGTACTCATTACTGCGAATGAGGTTTCACACAAACGTCCGCATTAAAACAAATAAGTTAAGTCTCTTATCTTATAAGATCAAGTCTCTTAACTTCAACATCGATAAACCATTTTCTTACCTACATAAAGTTATAACCAACTTCCCATAAAGCCGTTATAACAACTTTATGTTTAAACAAACAAATACACTTAGCACTGTCGTCCATCGTCTACATAGCTACGCACATATCATGCTAGAGCAGATAGGAAGAGGTTCACATACCTCGCGGACAGTATCGACAATAAGCAAAATGCTCCAAGTACTACAACGCTGGCCCTTTCCACTCATCATAGTAGAATCGCTACTCTTGTACTTTCACCTAGAAAGGTCCTAGCGTCTATTAACTTCAAAACACAAGGTTCCATTTCTCTGAGAAAATTCGTGACACCTCCCCACAGCGTAAATCTCCTCTATCGAGGCCGTCGAAGCCAACGGGGGTTTACGTCTAACCGGGCGTGTACAATTACTCGATATCTTACCAAGTCTTTGCAATCTGATCTATGTAAATCTGATGCGATTCTTTTCTTTATTCTTGGGCTTAAGTCAAAAGACATTGCGCGACTAAGCAGTTACATATATAGTATCACTGACTATATATTCTAATAACATGTAATTTCCAATTACAAATAGAGGACAAGATAATTACCTCGATAAGCCATAATTATCAAGTTAAATGTCGATCCTTAGCAGCGTTTAGCTCGACTCGGGTGCTCCGTCGCTCCAAACAACCCTTAAGTTCTAACCAACTTCTACTTAAATACTTGATCAATCGATGAATATTTTCTTAGGGTTTGGTTTGAGACTAAAGGGACAAAGGGTAGTATTTAGGGCTCTGCGTATAGAGGTATCTTTGGAATACTACAAGGTACAAGGCTAAGGTATTTTGGGCATTATAACAATACTTGGAAGACAACTTTCTACCAAGGGGGTAGGCTCGGCTAGCACACTAGGCTAGGGGAGGGTGTTCTCGGCAAAGGCCACGAAAAGGGGAGGGAAGGCTACCGGTTTAGAGCTCACAAAGGGGAGGAGAGGGTTTGAAGACTTGGAAGTTTTGGAATGGATGAAGTCTTCACATTTAGGGGGTATTTATAGCAAAACCAAAGGCCAACCAAGGGCGAAGATCCTTCCAAGTGTATAGCAAGTGTAAGGACAAGATTAAGCCAAGTGCACCTAAACCTACACCACAAAACAAGGCCTGAAACATGGCACCAAACAAGCCACAAAACAAGGCCAAAACAAGGAGCCAATAGGCCAAAACGTGACCGTCGGCCAACCCAGCGCCCTTGAGGGTGACAAGTGTCACCTCCCGTTGATCCAAAACATTTCGTCTCTCGGAAAAATTACTTAAAAATACTAAATGACATAGCGGAATTTTCCCAGCGTAGCTAATGAAGCGTTTAGTCGGAAACGACTCTGTTGACACTTGTGCCCAAATTTCGAACCAAAGCCTAACTTAAGGCTCAAATTCTCCACGTCGTCATACGTACATACTGCGGAAATACGGGTATAGCGATGCAGTTCAATTATTCTTCTTTTAAGCCGCCTGCGTGATAACAATTCAATTCTATTACGTAATATTCGTCTAAGTATTTATACTTATTCTTATACTTACGGTATATATTCTCTAATTATAAAAGAAGGGTAAGTTTATTTACCTCAGTAAGCCCAATAATATCAAGATAAAGTCGGCTGAGCGAGGTTTAGCTCTCTAAGTTGAGCAGCTCAGATAGTTCGAGAGCAGAAGTTCTTCAACTTACACTAAGGACTAAGGGATTTGGGCTAGGGTATTTTGGGCATTATAACAATACTAGAAGGAAACTTTTCTACCACGGGAGGGGGGGTAGATTTCGGCAAGGCGATGGGGGGTGAAGCCTCGGCCAAGGGTCACGTAGGCTAGAGGGGGAAGAGGGCTTGGGCGAAATGGCTAACAAGGGAGAAGGGAGGATTTTCAAGACTTGGAAAGTAATTTGTGGATGAAGAACTCTTCATCTTAAGGGGGTATTTATAGGTCAGGGATGGACCAGTGATGGCCAAGATTTAGCCAAGTGCTAGGCAAGTGTAAGGTCAAGATTAGGGAAAGTGTACCTAGCCAACTTGCACAAAATATCTTACCAACAACTTGACCAAGTTAGCGACTCAATCGGCCATATGAGCGCCTCGCATCCGTCAATTGGAGGGTGACAAGTGTCGCCTCTCGTTAGATCAAAATGTTTCGTCTCTCGGAAAAATCCCAAAAATTAGAAATGGCATGGCGGAATTTACCACTACGAAGTGTGGAAAGCGTTTGTCGGAAAACTATTCGCTTTGTGAGTTGTGCCCAAAAAATCATCAAGGCCTAACTTTAAGACCAAACTTTTATGCGTATTCGCTTCGTTACATACTGCAAATACGGGTATAACATTCTCCCTCCTTGAAACATTCGTCCGAATGTTCCTTCCCAGAACATATAACGATAAGGTTCTTTAAAACTTAAGCGGTTTACAAAAGCCACCTGCGGCCATAAAACAACGCTTAGGCATAAGCGATGTGAAGATTTACAAGTAGGAAAGTGAATTACACGGAGGTGTGGGGAATAGGTGAGATATACGCCTCGTGTCCTCGCCGGCTTCGCGTCATCTCGCCTGAGCTCGTTCGCCTGAAGACTTTGTGGAAGCCGCGTCCTTCGTCATGGCCTAACACGGCGATCGATTATCGCTATGGGAATCTCCTCATCGATAACCGCTCGGTCACTGGACATCGTCAATCGGATGTACCACTAGATGGATCCGATACATCTCGCCGGCATAAGCGTGAAACAGGATCGCTGCCTCGGTCCGGACCAGCGGATCCAGCTTCGTGCGGCAACCTTGCCTGCCTGCGGACAATGCGAAGCGGCCCGATGTACCTTGGTGAGTTTCTTCTTCGAATCTCATCACGCCGCCGTGGGTGGCACATTGAAAACCCAATCGTATTGCGAACTCGGATGTCGGCGGCGATGATCTGCGTATGACCTCGACTACGGTGTCGATGGCGGCTCGGATAAACCGCCTTATCAGCACTGCTGCACCAAATCTGGTCCCCATTGCACCTCGCCCACCTC
This sequence comes from Przewalskia tangutica, assembly GCA_029844215.1. Taxonomy (NCBI): domain Eukaryota; kingdom Viridiplantae; phylum Streptophyta; class Magnoliopsida; order Solanales; family Solanaceae; genus Przewalskia; species Przewalskia tangutica. The sequence goes on along the minus strand of JAQGDG010000616.1, from coordinate 24,184 downwards.
GAACCAACTTTATGGCGATCTGCACTTCCTCGTACAAGGCCTCGTAAGGCGCCATCGAATCTTTGGGTGGTAGCTATTATTATCACGAACTCAACTAGAGGCAAATGATCCTCCCAACTACTGAAGTCGATAACACGGGCTCATGACATATCACCGAAGTGCGGATAGTGCGCTCTGCTGTCAGTGCATGCGTGGATGAAATGCGATTACTTCGGGCTCACTGCGTCACTAAACCCTCTGGAAGGACCTCAGAAGTTGGCGAAATGGCGGGCTCCTGCATGCGATATGATCGAAGTAGGGACTCCATGCGATCGGCGATCTCTCGGATGTAAAGTGCGGCATAATCCTCGGTGAAAAAGTCGATCTGACGGGAAGAAAGTGGGCTGATTTAAATCGGCTTTGTCGGCGATAACCCGTATAGAATCATGTCTCCTACGAGTGCGAGGTAATCTGTGATGAAGTCGTGTTGATTACCTCCGGCTTCGGTCGGGATCTCTATCGCTGTGACAAACCACCGGTCTACGGTGCTCTGCCTTCACTGTGACAACACGGGCTGAGCTACGAACTGCGGCGTCCTCTTCAAGCCGTCCCACGATACCACGGATCTAAGGTCGTGGTACGTCTTGATGCGACCACGGATGGATGAAATGCAGTGTATTTGTGTGTTTCCCCAGAACACTGCCGCGAAGTCTGAAACATCCGGAACACACAACTGCCCTCAAACCTTAGCACCCGTCGGTGCTACCTGAGGACCGCGCCTGCGAAGAGGCTGTATCACGATATCGAATCAAAGCTGGATCCTCGGTATTGCCTCTTCGCACCTCGCCGACGATGGAAGACTCGGCAACCTCGCGAACTCTAACATTGCTATCGGAATCAATCAAGCGGACACGAGGCTCGCTGCGGTGCAAATCACGAACCGTGTCCCTGCTCTCTGCGCACATCGATAGGCTCCTGCGACTACGACTAGGCATACGCGCGGCGTTGGCCTTCCGGGTGTGCGGGATATCAACATCGTAATCGCCAAGCAACTCTAACCACGTCTGCATGTCGTAAGTTCGGCTCCTCTGGTGAAGATATCTTTGGAGGCTCTTGTGGTGCGTATAAATATCCACGTGAACCGTACAAATAGTGCCTCAGGATCTTGGCGTGAATCACTGCTGCGATTCCAAATCATGGGTGGGGTAGTTCCTCTGCGTGTTTCTTAAGTTGTCGGGATAAATGCGCTATAACTCTACCATCTTTGCGTCAACCATCCCAGCCCGATGCCTGGCGCGTCACGATACACAACATAATGCGGACCTGCGGAAGAGTAAGACGAGGCGGTCGTCGATCTCTCTTTCGACAGCGGAAACCACGCTCGCAACATCGATCCGGCGAAACTTTGTCTTACGAGTCGGCACGGTGATAATGCGAAGATAAGCAAACTTCTCCACGAGCGCCGATAATATCTGCGAGGCCGGAAAAAGCTGCGAACCTGCAGCCGGTGTAGTAGGTCTAGGCCAAGTCTGTGCCTCGATCTTGGCGTATCGACTCGAATGCCGTCAGCCCGGAGCAATATGCGGCATGCGAAGTCAGCCAAAACTCACATTTGGAAAACTTGGCGTCTACTTGATCGGAGAAGCGTCGGCTAATCCTCGGAAATGCTCTGCATGCTCTGCTACGGCGAGAATAAACCAAGATATCATCAATGAACACTATTACAAGCGTGTCCAAAAATAGTTTGAACACTTTCGGTTCATCAAATCCATGAATCCGTGGAGCGTTGGTCAACAAAGGCATGACCACGAACTTCATAATGCGTCTGGGTCTGAATGCGATCCTAGGGACATCCACCTCTCGACTACTGATGATAGCGGCCGTAGATCAATCTTGGAAAAACATCTCGCGCCTGCAAGCTGGTCGAACAAATCATCAATCACAGGAAGGGTATACATTCTTAATGGTCACCTTGTTCGGTGCTGTAGTTAACACGTGCGCGACGTCCATCGCTTCTTCTTCGCGAACAATCTGGCGCTCCCGGGGTGAAACACTAGGCACGATGAAGCCGCTTCTCGGCCAAATCCCTAAGGTGATCCTTGACTCTCTCGACTCGGCGGTGCCGTTACGTATGGCGGAATGGAAATAGCGGGAGTGTGCGGCTAATGTGTCTATACAAAACTCAATCTCCCTCTCGGGAGGATGCAGAGAAGGTCGTGCGAAACACGTCAGGAACTCTCGACTCTGGGGTGTTGAAAATCTGGTGCTATGACCTCGGTATCAAACACGAAAGAGATGGTAGATATACCGCCTGCGTCTTCCCAGCCTTGAGGTAGGAAATAAACCTACCATCGGCGTCTGGTGCTCCTCCCACTCAACAATGGCTCGCCGAAGCGGAACCGTACTACTCTCTCTGCGGTCTACATTGGCGTAGCAGAAGCTAGCCAATCCGTCCACGTAATCACGTCGAAGTCAATCATTTCCAACTCTGTCAAGTCGGCTGAGTGCGACGCAAATGGTCAGGACAAGCTCTATATACGTGAGCTACGCGAATCACCAGCTAGGCGTGGCTGCCTCGAAAGGGTCTATGGACTCGGGCTCTGCCACATCCTGCTTGTGAGGGAGATATATGGGGCCAGTAGAACAGGATCTATCAAAGCATTAACATCAAACCCGAAGCGATAAGGTACTGTGGCGACATCGGTGAGGCCTCACGATCTGTCGGTGGACAAAGCATCATCAGTTACGAGGACGCTGAAGCTGAGACCGAGCCGCGACCTACGCGCGACTGCGACCCATGTGCCTGCCTCGGGGTGAGTAGCGTAGGAGATGATGAAGCGGCAGCGAACACGAAGGTGAGCCTACCACCGTGTGCCCCGGTCGGACGGTCCTGCAAAGTGACCTGCTGGCCTGCGCAACAAGCTCCAAAAGCGTACCACGCTTCCCGTAATAGGATCTAGCATCGGCCAGCTTTGCGGGGTGGTCGTCGACGATCTACCTGCACTGCGGGCGTCGAAGCCTGGGGCCACAGTGCGCCCTCGAATACTCAGGCGTCGCGAGGATGGTGCGAGTGCTCACGGTGGGTGTGGTGCAAATCTAGGCTAGCTGCTTGAGGCGCCGCCCGATAGCCACGAGAAGACCCTCCTCGTCTGGCGCTGCCTGCTTCTTGTTTGTCGAGCTCATGCGACCTCTGCGCTCGCCGCATCAGGCGTGAGCCTGCGTCTGGGTGATGTCGTACGGTGGAAAACACCCGCATGGCTTCGGCCATATAATCATCTGGCAGGTGGCGTGCGGTGCACCTATCCTCCGTATCTGCTTTAATCTTTGGGACATATCGAGCGATAGATCAAGCTTCGACATTGTACTCACGGCGGTCGTCCTCTGCCTCGGCGGTAAAAATCTATCGGCCGCGCCCTCGCCATGCTGTGGAGGCGAAAGTGAAGTGAGAAAGCCTCGAGAACTTCATCAGTAGGGGGCGCGTGCTCTCCGGGATAACTCCATGAATCAAACCATTGCGGTATCGCGCGACCGATGCGACCGAAGGTCCACGGACTCTGTCTCTGAGGCCTTGACCACCAGCGTGATCCTCTGAAGGCAGCGGATGAACTCCTGGCGATCATCCTCGGCCTCGACGTAAAACTACGGCGGGCTCTGACTCAGAAATCTCGTAGTCTCAGGCTATACGCCTCAGGTGTACCGCAGGTGCGGCCCAGGCTGGGCTGGGCCAGGCGCCGCATCAGGCCTCTCCTCGTATCAGCCTGACTCTAGCCAATATTGGGCCATCTCACGCACCCTAACTCTAGCCCAGGTGTGGGACCCGGGAGGTGTGGGTGCTGTGATCTCTCTTTGGGGCGGCGGCGTCATAGAACTCGCAGTCTACCGGTATAATTGGGCTGAGCCCTCGTGACTGCAGGTGTCACGCTGGCGACTCCTCGTTGCCTTGCCATACGGGCCGGGTTGCACTACGTGGAGGCATAAGCATTACGGGGAAAGGAATACGTTAGAGGGTCGACTATAACCACTGACTACAAGCGATCTCGAATGAGAAGAATGAAAACAATCCTAAATATCCTATAGCCTCCTGATTATTGGTGTGGTGCCTGACAACGATAATCGAACTCTACTAGATCTGATCTGTAGGCACTTTAGAGGATTAACACAGCTCTGATACCACTTTTGTCACGACGTTCAGGCGTGGTAGTGCCTCTGGGGCACCCAGTAGTCATATATCAGAGTAACGGCAGGAAATATATAAAGCAAAGGAAGCGAGTAAAGCAAGCAGTTTATCGATGAAAAGCTTGCCTTCGGCATAATATATATAACTCAAGTTTTGCGATTACATCCAGTACAATAGTACTCTGGACCTCTGGAAGTAAACAACTATGGCGGGACGGGGCCACGCCATACCACTGTACAAACCACCTCTGATACGGGGAGATCATACCAAAGTAGAGCCTCGGAGAAGATGGAGCTCGACACCAATGCAAAGAGATCCCAGGATGTGGATCTAGCACTGCTTGCCACTACTGCGGCGTGAGCGGCCGAGAAGAGTTCGGTCTGGCAACGTACTAAGTATCTGCAAAGGTACTTAAATGAAAACATATCATTTTAAAACCGGTTTACAAATATGTGTGAAACGACGAAGCGCGCATAGTGCCCATCATCAAAGGCAACAATAGGTAAGCTGCAATAGGTCTTGTCTGAGTGCGAATGATCGAAGCAGGGCCACTCGCCCATCATCGTCATGCTAGCCTAATCCTGAACTCCGGTCGCATAGGCCCTTCGCGTGGGCGCGCATGGGTATGACCCGCGTCGGTAGCTACTCCTCGGCGTCGTCTGGACTCGTTGTCCGCATGGCCACATGAAGCCGCGTGAGCATAACCCGCATACTAACACGGAACTCGGTAGCTCGCGCCGGCCTGGACCGCGTGAGGTATTCTCGAATCATGGTCTGGACGCTGAGTCTACCCGCGTCGGATGCGACAACGGTATCATCTCGAGGTGAGTGATATAGTACTAACACATGAACTTTATAGTTCAAACAACATAAGCATAAGTAAGGTGACCTCTTTACGCAAGCGTTACAAGATACTAACACGTAGGGTCACAATATGTCTACTACTTAAAACTATCTTATTATACCTTTGGAAATCAATACAAGTCTTTTATCAAACACATAAGTAAATTTGTTCCTTTTTATAAAGCTTAAGTAGTTATACTTAACTTCACGTAAGCTAGTATAACACTTAAGCAACTTTGTTTTAAAAAAACAACTGTGTACTTCTTTCAAAGCTGTGTTATAATTCTTTTGAAAGACTTTTAAGATCTTTATTATTAGGGCTTAAGTCGCGAAGACATTGCGTAAAGTATTGTCGAGGCTTAAGTCGAAAGACATTCTTAGTTATTGTCCCGATTAACACGTATGCGTCTCTGTACTATATATATTTAAAATATCATGCTTTAGGAAGAATCCCATACCTTGTGAAAACCTATGCGGAAGTTGAATATGTCAGCGCAGAAATCGGCCTATAGTCACGACATCCCATCAAAGTCTAGACTACTCGAAGGTCATTCTAGGAGTTCACAATTCTACGGAAAGTCAAGCATGACCTGACCACGGTGAGTTATGTGAGTCTCTTGTGTGTGATCTATGTAATCAGATTCAATTATTCTTTTAAACCCTTCTCTTTGTGATACGATTCAATTCTATTGATACGTAATATTACGTCAAAGTATTTATACTTATTCTTATACTTCTACGTTATATATTCTCTAATTATAAAAGAAGAGGTAAGTTTATTTACCTCGGTAAGCCCGATAATATCAAGATAAAAATCGCTGAGCAGAGTTTTAGCTAAGTTGAGCAGTCAGATAGTTCAAGGAAACCTTAGAAGTTCTTCACAGCTTCTACTAAGGACTAAGGGATTTGGGCTAGGGTATTTTGGGCATTATAACAATACTAGAAGGCAACTTTTCTACAAGGAGGGGGTAGATTTCGGCTAGGCTAGGGGGTAAGCCTCGGCGACTAGCTTAGAGTATTTCAAGGAGGTAGGAGGAGGGGACGGCTTTGAACGAAAAAGGCTACAAAGGGAAGTTTTCCAAGACTTAGAAATTGATTTGTGGATGAAGAACTCTCTTAAGTCTCTGGGGGTGTTTATAGGTCGAGAACGTGACTGATAGCGAGAATTAAGTAAGTGCTAAGACCAAATATGGAGTCAGTTAGAGCCAGTGAATTTACTCCTTTGCACCTGAAATATCCCTACCTAACTCAACTTGACTTGTGCTGAGCACAAGCGTGCCTTGCTCTCCAATTTTAAGATCCAATGGGCAGTTAAGTCCTAAATTGGAAGGTGTAAGTATGCCCCATACTAAGTTGGTCCAAAATGTTCGTCTCTAGGAAAAATCATGTAAAAATTAGAAATGGCATGGCAGGAATTTTACCTACAGTAATGGAAGCATTTAGTCGGGAAAACTAAATTTGTGAGTTGTGCCCAAAAAAATCGTCGACCTAAACACAAGCTAAACTTTTGTCGTATTCACTACGTACACCACTACTGAAATATCGGTATAACACACTTTAGGTGTGTTTGCTAAAAGTTATGTTTTGGTACTCTTGGCATGTCAAAATTTGGCCAAAATCTCAAAATCCACGGCGTAAACGATGTTGGTGACCTTCGCTTACTTGCAGTAATCGAAGTTTGTATCTTGATTAATGCATTCAACACGTTGGTAGCCGTAGTATCGGTGTGACATTACGGAATTTCGTTTTCTTAATGGTCGCATGTTCGTCAGGTGCTTGATACGATTTCTTCTATATCCTTTCCGGAAGTCTTAGATGAGTTAAATTCCTTGGCAGCCCTTTTAGTGATGCAATTCGTCCATGTGTTATCTTTCATTTACGTCTCATTTCCGCCCGTTCTCCGTTCCGAAACAAGCGTCTGACGCGAAAGAAGCGACCTAATACTATACTAACACAGTCAGGATATCTGATATTTGGTAAAATACTAATTACATCAAATACGAGGTGTATGATAGAATATTCTTTTGTACGATCAAACACCCCCAGATACGTTGTTGTCTTTAGCCCTACGACCTGGCGTTCATAGCTAAAAATAAAACAAGCGAACAAAGACTGAAGAGCATGGATCAGTAGCTTATAATGATTGACTTCTTCAAAATCATGGAGTCTTGCTGAGATTTAGATACGTGTTAGAGTGTATTATATATCTCAGCATGAATAATCGTGTCTAGAGATTGTCAAATTAGATATTCACAAATTCACTGTAGATGCGTGTTCAAGGGAAATTTTCTTTCTTTATGCGTGTGTTCATTCCATCTTTCCCCAAAATCTTATGAACTGTTTGCATTCTCCTTTAAAATAATGAGCAGTGCGGGCGATATTAAGCAGATCATCGGGACTTTCAACATAAGCCCAAAGGTGGCGCAAGCGCCAATAGGGTAGGCCTCAAAAAGTAGGCATTTAAGGCTCCATGTCATTCACTCCGATAAATACTTTGTGGCCTTTAATCATCAGAAAACTGAGAACTTTTGGCCTTGTGGCTTGATTCATGATTCCTGGCTTGTAAGCTTTACATTACTTTCTCCTCTTTTCTTTTGATAGGAAAACCACGGGCGGTTTTGATATGTATTATAAATATGACGCTACGATGCTTAGACTTTACTGAAACACAAGTACTTTTTCATTGAAGATTGGTGCGTCAAATTAGTTAATTCTCTTTTTGTTTGCACTACTTTGCATGACTTTTCATCTGATACTTGAATTAGTTATATGGCCTGACAAAAGAATCGTAAGTTATTATAAAAAACTTTCCATGTTTTTCAGGCTTGAACCTTATTTGACTAGTGAATTAATGCATGTTTATAGTTTGGGGGCTTAGGTAATGAGATGGTCAGGGCTATCGAAATGCTTGCGAATCATGCTCTAGCATAATAGTATCATCTTATACTGATTTAATCGAACTTGAACAAGCGGCTTAGGGTTTTCTAGACTATCTTGTAGTTCTTCATTTCCGTATGCGACCTGCGATTAAGCTAAGCGTTACTTGGGGTTTAAATATTCCTAAATTAATTACGTATGTCGTTAACGAAATTTTTGGTGATATCTAGCATAAAGTACATCCTGATTGTCATGCTTTTAGTGGTATTCATTATCGGCTTATATAGCGCTCGATGGATCTTTGCCAGCTACAACATCATGATCCGTGGAAATAAGAAGATAAAATTTAAAATAACCGTAATAGTAAGCGGATAGTTGAAAAACTTGGAAGCTCAAAATTCTCCAAAAACATCAGCTGGAAAGTACAAAATCAGATTAAGACTGAATTGTTAGTTATAATCGACAACGTCCCCCGACTTCAAAATCACAAAGGATTGTCCTGTGGTACTTGAGACCAAATAAATAGAGATAAGCTCTTAAGACCGCAACCACGAGTCGACAGGTATGCGGACTGCGTTTAGGAGGAAGTGTTTTGGACATTTACTTGCGTAATATAGCTCGTTACGAAGTGTTAGGCATGCGGCCACTGAACCGTGGCTATACATTCTTGTGGCTCTACGATTTCCGGCGTCATGGCCTTGATTTATTTGTTGCCAGTATTTTACCTTTTTGTGAAAATCGAGTCATTTGCTCGCTTGTTCCTCAGATTTAGTCTGTTCGATCCACCGGTATCCAACGAGACACAAAAGGCAAGATACTTCGAGCCCAGTGAGGCTGTTGATCAAAATTGAAAACTAACTAAAACGAAAAATTAGAAGGATAACAGTTGACCATTAATAAACATTGGGTTGAAACGGCGTCCCAAACCAGCCCCATTTGTCTTTGCGTTTTTAGCGGACCTATGATATAGATACCCTTTCTGAGAATGCCCGTTGTTCTGCGGCTGCTTGCAATCAGAGTTATTGTTCTTGAGTCTCACTTTTCTGACCGTGCTGATTCCAGCAGTGCCTGAGCACATAACATATGTGAAGCTCCCCCGATCTGATAAGACGGACTTGTGCGAGATCAGGCTCGTGATTAATGTAGGGATGCGAGAAATTCCCTACATCTCTGAAAGCTACATGGGGTGCCCTTGAAGGTATGGACTCTATTTGAGGGATCAGCAGGTCGCGCCGGTGGTAGTGTTTCTTTGGAGCGTAATGCGACGTTCGGATATGCGGCGTTCGCGATGTATTTGTCGGTTGGGCTTTAGTTTTTATTTGGTTAACGTTAATTGAGTTGGAATTCTAAACTAATAATGCATGAAATAAACTAATTATGAAAATACTTTGATTTAAATCGGTTATGATGGAGAATTAGAGCTTCCAAGATCATCGACTATCCAGCTCTATTCAATCCTTAATACAATTAGTGACTTAACCTTCTCGTTAAGATAACGAGTTAACTAAGCCGTTTTATACTCTGTTAAAGTAATATAAACACTCAACCCCAATGGAGAACCATACACCTTTCGGTGACAAGATTGACTACAAAGGAGGATTAAGAGCAATAACCTATTAAGCTACACAAGTATCGGTACTTTCGTCACGATTTAACTATGTTTATTCAACTGTATATTCACAATCTCGCTGACTGATTAGAAATCATATAAGTGATGATTACTAGTGATCAATTAATTATCAAACAATCAAAAGCAACTATTGAATAAATCTTAAATAAGTAGAAAAACAAACTAATATATTAATTCATGAATATAGTTTCAAGTGAATCACAAGAAATCCTAATAAAAAGTAATTAGCCCACAGCATTAGTCACGCTAAGAACTAATACAATCTCATACATGAACTGAAATAATTAAACAAAGGCAAAAGAAAATACTCAAACGAGTCTCCAAACCTTCTAGCATCCAAAGAGGTGTGTTATGGAATATTTATAGATAGAATAGAAATGGAATAGTGGATGATGGAATGAAGGATGGATTTGCAGAGATGGTATGAAGGATGAATTCTTCTAATGGGAAGAAACTATTTATAGTAAAGAATCGGCACAGGTAAGGAGTTACTGCAGGGATTATGTAGGTAGGAAAGGAGTTATGGAGATCCTTGCAGAGTGAGGGTTTAGGAAAATTCATGGAAAAGGGTTAAAGGAATATGTGAGTAGGAAAAAGTTATCCATTTTGGACTCTGCGAAAATGTGTCAAATTAGGCCCCAAGAACTCTCAAATGCTCCAGCGATAGAGCGCTTGGCGGCCACGCACAATGGGCGCCATGGCTGAAAAAATGGGAAGGATTTGGACGACCGTTAATTAGTGGCGGGTAATGACGATGCTTACGGATTTTTAGTTTCTTCCGTCAGCTGTTCGTCCGTATGATGATTTCTTGTATATTTCCGAAACTGTGACCGTTTCTTGGCCCTTGCAGTGTACAATTCCATCTCATTTATGCTCATTCCATCATTCGCCATTTCTCATTTTGACCGATGTGACACAAAGAAAAGAAAGCTTTCTTCATCACATACAAAACATAAATGAAATACGATAAAATACTAACTAAAAATGACTCAGGTGTATATAAAATACCTGAGTCAAACATAAACTTAAACTTTGCTGCGATGATATCTATGATCCTGTTCGGGCGATGATAAAGTCGTAAATTGGAGAAGAGATTTGTTAACCCGAGAAAGAATAACATCGCGAGCACGATGGTCGTGGTGAGAGAATTTTATGCTAACTTTCCGGAGAGAATTGGATAATAGATGCTGAGGGCGGTATGTGCTGTAATGGCGACAAAAATGGTGAGTGTGCTATTAAAGCGGTAGGTGTTGAAGAAGAAATTGTGATGGAGCTATTCCGAACTTGGTCTAGGGCACCAACAACATTGGTACAGGATATGTGCGTCATGAAAGCACGACCACGCTACAGTGAGTATGATGTACAAGAAATGGATCAAGGGAGCGATGGAATGTCAGTTCAACAAATAGCCAAGGGATTTGTGATTTGCTATTTAAATGGAGTGCGCTTAATTCATCCGTGCACTTCACGAGAACGTGGATAGAATAAAAATGATATATGGAGTCGTATCGGAGGGCGATTGGCGTTAGGAAAATATTGCAAAACATTGGAGAAACGGCCAGTTGTGCCAACCAGTGGAATTTGAGACGGCTTCATATTAGCATCTTATACTCAGGGTGTAAAGTCTGACTTCCCTACTGCGATCACGTATGAAAGATCCAACCTCACCTTCGTATGAGATATGCATTTCTTCCGGACAACCACTCCCTCAGTGGCGGCCTGAGGAGCCCGGCACCCGGCAACGGCGGCGCGGCGAAGGCTGCCATGAATGAGATGAGCACGAGGCAATTTCGGCGTAGGCGAAGCGGCTTGGCAGCCTTGGGCCAGACCTCCGGTGCCTATAATGGGCGATTGCTCGCCAGGCAGGAAGGAAGATGATGCGGAGAACTTTGACATAATGATACAAAGTCCGCGAGACTGGCCGAGACAGGGTGGCGAGCTTATGTGGTTGCACGAGAGATTTGATGAGATGAGATTTCCTTGTTCTTGATGTAGTCCACATGCATTATCACGTATACATACGGCTTTAAACCAAGTTTATGCAGATTGTCTGTTTAACTTATTTTATCTTTTTAGTCTTGCGGCCCAAGGGCGATGTGTGATTAGAAAGAAGTGTCTTATTGTCTTATTTTTTGAGTCTTTTTTTTATTTGTTTTGTGTTTTGAGTCATATTTTCTTTAAAGATCATCTTTGCTGATTACTTCAGATCGCCCTAGTGAAGTAAAGTTGAATAATGTAATGGAATTAAGAAGCAACCATGTCTAAGCAGAGTTAGATGCCAAAAATTCATGAAATCGATTATTGGGGTATCTTTAGCTTGACTTGTGCAGTGTGTTTGTAGATTAAACCTATGTGTATGTGTAGCTGTTGAGGTGAAATAATTTAGGATATGCATGTTAAGGGAGACTGGCTGAGAGGCGATTCTTTACTGTACTTTCTTGCACCATTTTTTTTTGCCTATCATGACATTGAAATATCACTAGTCGATACTTTGAGCCTAACAATTCGACTTTTTCTTTGACACCTATAATTTACATTGTGCCATAAGTGAATTTTTTATTAATTAGATGAAAGTGTTAAAGGAACAAGGAGTGAACAATTTTTAGTCTTTTGATAAGAAAAATGTGTGTGTCATTGACCAAGCCTAAGTTTGAGTGTGTTATTCATGGCCACTTGTTCTCTCAAGAAACAAAAGAGAAAAGATAGGTGCCAAGTGAAAGAATCAAAGGAGAAGAATTGGCAAAACATGAGTACATGCAAAAATGAGCACAAGTATTCATTTTATACCAGTACTAAGCCTGCATTACAATCTGAAAAGTCTGAAGATCTCTTACATGTGTATCTCTATGGTAGTGGAGAATAGCAGTAAACATGCCATGGGATTTTGAAATTGACATGCATAGTTAGAGTGATATTATTCAATTAAGCATGAGTTAAATTGGTTGCGAAATATCTAACCCAATGTATTTAGAATGCTAAAAATTCATGCTATATGTTTACACTGTTATTACACTTTAACCTTCATGCTTCTAAAAACAATGATGTAGCAAAAGTGATCGATTTCTTTGAGTCGTCTTTTTCTTTTTCCTCTTATCTTTAATTCTTTCTTTTGATCTTTTATAGAGGCGAGAGCAAATATTGAACCCAGAGGTGTTTGATGGTGTATTTTATATACACATTTTGAGTCATTTTTAGTTAGTCTTTTGCCCATTTTTGTACAATCGTGTCGTCTTAGGATATTTTCTTTCTTTTTAGTCGTGTGGTTTAAAGTAGGTTATTAGCGGAAAAAAGAGGCAAAAGAGGGGCGAAAGCAGAGGTTCGGAGCTCAAGCGAAAGAGATTAGTGGCCGGGCATAAGCGAGGGCGGCGGCGCGGCTATCGGCTAAGCAGTCGAGCGCCGCGGCGCCCAATTTCTGAAGGCGTCTTTTGAGGAGTTTACGCGCGGCGATTCTGAGCAGCGGCGGAAGCGGCAAATTGAATGAGAATGAGGTACAGCCTTATTACGGAAAAGCAATTGGGGCTATAAAAAGCGGCTGTAGGTCAAATTAGGTTCCAAACCCTTGCAATTCAAGCACGATAACCAGGAGATCAAGATTGGAGACCAACTGTTCCAGCGAGTACTTGTTTCTTGTTTTATTTCTTTATAGTTTATGTTGGATATTAGTTTAGTTTTTGTCATGTACATGGCTAGGAACTAACTTAATCTAGGAGCTTTCCATGTCAAATCACTTGAGACTCATTCTTATGGTCTTTGTGGCACGATTCTTCCATTATCTGACAAGTTATTCAATAATTTGTGAATGTTTGGTAATTAATTGATCAACCCAATTATCATAATCTATATGATTTCAATGTCCAAGCCAGAAAAGGAGATTGTGAATATGCTATAGTTGAATAAACATAAGTTAATCGTGGTGAAAGTACCCGGATGTATGTGAAATATTAATAGGTTATTATATTAATCCTCCTTTATAGTCAAATCTTATAGAAAGGTAGAAAGGTTCTATATTGGGTTGAGTGTTATGTTCACCTTAACAAGAGTATAAAGCGACTTGAATTGGCTTTGCTATCTCAAATAGAAGAAGAATCATAGTGTTAAATTAACAAAGTAAGATGACGGATAGTTGAGGAGGATTTGGGCTTCTATTTCCTATAAGCGAAGTAAAACAAAAATGATCTGAATTAGCATTCTTAATTATAGTTATAAACAATTTATCAATCTTCGATTTACAAATAAATACCATAGAATGAGAATTTGAGAATTGAACACTGTCCACGAGGAGCTGATAACTTTCGGTCTTCTAGACTATATTACTTGTCACGACTGCGTGCATGCGTTTAGTGTGTACATCATCGCGCTTGTCAGCGAGAGTGTCCGGACACGCGGCGCTCCGCCTCACGGCTTTGTGTTTTTGAGGAATGTCCCGATTTCTTGATACGCGGCGTTTTTACCTATCTGCGTTCGGTCTGCGGGAGGCGGGTACGCCAGGTGTTGCAAATGAAGTAAGCGAGATTTTTGGCTCGAGAAATTTCTTCCATTAGAAGCTTGATGTCGCTGCGTCGGACATCTATTGGCATATTGTGATAACGTCGTCTCTATCTTTCTCCTGATGAGTTTCAACATCAATGAACCAGACTTGTGGAATAGACTTACGCCGTTCGTGAGAAGTTGCGCTAGATCATTGTGGTGTACATGTTCCATCAACTTCTCCCGGTATGCATATATATTTAGGAATCCCTGACCAGTTATTTCTTGACGGATCGGGTCTCGGTGTCAGCGTCATTAACTCATTGAGAGGGTGTAATAACGTGTATAGTTGTCAATATTGTATTCCTACCCATAATTAGAATATATTCATATATTGTGCAAAATATAATTATGGTAAGATTAGGATTCTCTTTGTAATTAGGACTAAGATTCCTGCAACATGAGTATGAATATTGTACCTTATATATTATTATTAATGAAAAGCTCTTCGAGGAGAATAGTAAAAATTTATGATGTTGATCTTTTCAAATGCTGAAGTATACTTACTTCAATTTCTGCACTCTAAGTTATAAGACCTGGTAAAAGTCGGAATTATCAGTCTATACACAAACCCCATTTCTAAAGATTAGCCTCATAGACAATAATGAATACAAGTTTTACTCACTGTGTTAAAAATAACAACAAAGATTTATAACAAAAATAATATTTATGCAGCACAGGAATTGAATGGATAGCAGGAATAATTTTTAAATATCTTGGGCCTTAGCCCAGCTTTTGTATTTGTTAGGTGTTGGTTAATATATGCGTGCTTAACATCAAATTTCTCCCCACTATATACCACTTTGTAGTTTTACCGAGCGTGTTGGTGAACTCTGACCCCAACTAAATCCACACAACTCCCTTAAAGTGGGTGGGTAAATATATCCGCATGCATGGATGTTTACATTAGATTATTTCATTATTATAATTGATTTGATAAGTGAAAATGCATGTTAATTAATTGATCATGATTAAATGCACAAAAATTTATATGGGCATGTATGTGTGTAAATTCGAGCGATTATTATCAAGTACAAATAAATATTTACTAAGTGGAAGCCCATTAAAGGAGTTTACGCTGGCATAAATCTGTATTTTTCATTTCATAGATATATCTAAGACTAAATAACGTTGGAGATGAAAATATTTGTGGTTAGCTGCTGTTTAATCAGTGGCAGAAATAGTTTTACAATTGTCCTTCGATGTGTATGCGTAATATAGTAGGAAATTTATAATATGTGTATAAATTATTATACATACATTTAACCATATTCTATGCTTAATAAATAAGGTATATTAGTGTATAATTAATATACATACTATATGTATTTTATACATCATAGACTGGCTAAAGCTTATTAAAATATTAAAGATTAGATTATTTATTGAAATTCTACAATAATAGAACATATCACTTGTTGCAGACATTTCCTTGACGCTGATATTTCTTCCTATTACTCCTTATCAATCACCAGTTCTATTAGAAGAAATTTAGAGAACTGCAGCTGCATGTTAATGTGATGATTGAAAGGCCTCATTTGGCAGCCACTTCAAGTGTATATAATTTCCAGCCAGCTTACCATGCTCCAATCCCATTTTTTGTTGGTTGCCCAAGAAACTCTTATCAGGTGATCATCTCAAATTATCATTCTCTGTTGGGATTCTTAAGAATGTGGACTAATATTAACTTGATCATTGTGGTTTATAAAATGGGCTAAATAAATTATAGTTAGTGGATATGATATGGATCAATTATTTGTTCCGACTTTTTTGTCAGGACCTGAATCTTCGTGTATTGATGCGGGATGACAGCAGTGTAGATCATTTACTGATCTAATAAAGCTGTGTATGACTTATATATGAGGTCGTCAGGGATTTAAGCGAGAGGAACACAGCCAACATTCTTCATACTTTTGGTACACTCCCACATAATCTTTTTATGTACCTTAATCTTGTTAAAAAAAAAAGTGCTGCATTAGATATGAGTAAGCATGAAGCTTAGCATATGGGCTTGGGCCAGTCACCAAATGCGTACAAACTGGTTTTGGGCGTAATTTGTAGGATGAGGTGTCAAGTTACAATATAAGAAATCTATGTTCTCATTCATATCTAATGTGAATGTAACTAAAATACATATCTTATCTTTTCATAATAGTGTTCTTGATCTATGCAATATTACCCCGTTATTATTTACAATTAACATACACTCTCAACACGTATCTTTACTGAACCAAGTCGTGCGATCATATAATTAACGTTCATATATAGAACCTGCACTCATAGTTGAAAAGTTACTAAATAGTAAAAATCAGTATAGATGTTTAATTAAAAGCATCAACTTGATTAGCTTTTGCTGCTCTGTTTGGACAAGTGTTCTAAAAGATGAGAACATAAGGAATTAGATCATTGATAACCACTTCTGTGGTCTGGTAAGATAATTTGTCTTAACATATTAATCAATCACCTCTATGATTGGATATCTTTAGAGACTGTTGGTATTTGACAGACAATGACCATCTATGATTACCATTAGTAAAACATGAGGCAATTATGATCTTATGAAGATATTAACATTCAATAAGATAACAAAAGTCATCTTAATACATATGCGGTTATTGTCGTTTTATACTTAAACAAGGCTTAATATTTCCATTGATCAACACCTTTCACTACATCAGGAACTTTATGCAAATACAACCAGATTTTTAAAAGACAGCCCGGTACATTAAAACGCCGCTAATGTCCAGAGAATTAGGGAAGAGGGCGGACCACGAATTTATTATGCGATTTCGCCGGCGTTTGCGAAGGCATTTGCGGCAAGCTCATGATGTCGTGTGATAAGCTTTGTGGAGATTCTTTCATTATCATTGATACAACAACATTTGTGTTTACAACTTTGTAGCTGATACATAAATTATATAGGATATACATATTGTACATTCACCAACTATTTTTAATTTAGACATTTTAAGTAAAAGGTTATTTAGGTCAATTCCTCATTTTCTTAATTTAGCCACGTATCTTGGGCTCAAATTCATTTTAGTCCCTAGCTTGGGCTGATTTGACATGTATCAGACTAAGTTTAACCAATAGAATAAAAAAATTAAGAAACTTGGTTAAAGTTGGATGGGTTAATTAAGGCCGACCAATCCCAACTAACTATTGGGTCATTCACGGGAATGTTATTTCAAAGGTAATCTTTAATTTTTGCCCCTCAAATAATTTGATGTTTCAGAATTTTGTTAACTTAGAAGTATTTTAAAGTTGCCAGAAAATGCTCTGCGACAATGAAAAAACATTGAGTGCAGGTTGAACCATGGCCAGATTAAAAAAAAATAGCAAAGCAAATGTTTCCCACAAAAAACTATGCCTATTCACCAAGTATATAAAAAACTATGCCTTGAAGACCTGATTCTGTAAAAATTAAGTTATTCTATAAAGACATAGTTCCTATGTAACTACGTAGAAATTATGCCTTAAGGCATAGTTTTGTAGAATATGCATTGTTCGGCATAGTTATGCAGAAATTAAGTTATCCTAGAAGGCATAGTTTATATGTAACTACATAGCGAATAGATATAGGTTCATAGAAATCTATGCCTTGTGAAATAATAATAATAATTATTATTTTGATTCTGTTGGGGATCGAACCCAGAATTTCCCCAGCGAATAAGGATACTTTGGCCCACAAACTTTTATTAAATGAGAAATAGGGCCAAAAATTAAAGACCAGTGAATTTTTGGTAACCAACGTAAATTACCATTAACAAACAATAAGAAAATAACCTAAAGAGCATTTAATCTCACTAATCACCTTTTAGGAAAAATATTAAGAGCAAAGAGCCTCCAGTTGATCTCTAGTTACATAAAAATCTCTGTATCAACCATCTACATTTTTTACCTTTTCTAGTCACTTTAACTAACTCAACTCTTATCTACATATTCCCTCATTATCTGTGTCACCACTGTTGTTGTATCAGAAAGAATAATACCCTTATCATTTTTATTAATGAAAGAGTATATATATACAATTTACAATTTTCATAATAGAAGAATCTTATTCCTATTCTATTTTCAAAACCTTATTCTACTTGTATAATAATTATACAATTATGGTAAGTGTACAACTCTAATTTAATTACAACTAAACATACCTAAATTAGGCCACTAAACCGTGATATACACGGCATGAATATACCGTGTATATCACGGGTCTTAGCAGCCCATTGCACCATTCTGCCCGTGATAAACACGGTGTATATTCCAGTGTATATCACGGGTATTTATCAGTATCTACATTGCTCCATATAAAGCTGCTATCAGCTCTTTGTGAAGTTGTTTCCAATGCTTGTTCCGCAGCCTGCTTAAAATCTGCCTAATTGTACTAGTAGAAAACTTATACAGGACCATTGTGTCAATGCTAATCTGACCCTTTGTATCCATTCGCATTCATCAAACAGGTGACTATGAGTCTCCTCCACCAAACTACCAGTCCACAAAGACAACAAGAGTCATCCTCTACCTGTATATTCAGTCTTTTGAGTCTCTCTTTAGTTAACAACCTATCCTGCATAGCTAACCACAGAGGAAATCAATGCTTAGGCTGGACAACTTTAGTCCACACTCCACACCAGCTCTGATATTCGAAGTCTGGTGAGCTGCCCCAAAAGTGAATTGTAGCTCAGAGTAATTGAAGTATTTCCCTCCTGGATTCAACATATAGTTACCTGATGAATACCAGCCCTGCATCTCTACCTTTAAAGCATTAACTTTCTTCCAATACCAATTTGAATCCTGCTGTGGTATATGAGTCCAGATATTGTTATTATTTTCATATAAATTTCATGTACCCACCTTACAAACAACAACAACAATAACATACCAGTGAAATCCACAGCGTGGGAGTTAGGTGTGAGTTACATCTACCTTGGTAGGTAGAGCGGCTGTTTCCGGGAGACCCTCGGCTCAAGACAAATCATAACCACAAGCAAAGCAAGAGAAACGGTCAGACTCAGACAAGAAATTAAAACAGTATGAACATGCTGATACCAAAATTGAATACGCCATGGTAGCGCATTCTAACAAAAGGAAATAGTAGCTACTGACTAAATAAGATAAACAAAGTACACTAAAGAACACATAGCAGTAGAAATCAAACTATAGAGGACTATAAAACAATACTGCGTCTATAAGTGTAATATGCTAATCGGACCTACAGTAATAACACTACAACTATCATTTTGTAAGCGTAAGTAAGACTACGCTCGACTATCTACTACCGCCACCCTAATCCTTGTCATCCACTGACCCACTATCTAAGGTCACGTCCTCGATAAGTTGCACTGCGCCATATACCTGTCGGCTCTCCCAATACTTCCTCTACCTCTTTGAACGAGTCCATGCTTGACCTCTCGCCTCGCGGCTGGGGCATGCGTGTCTCTCTGCCTGCGTGCGAACCATCTCAACCTCGACTTCCGCGTCGTCTTATCGTCCACGAGACAACTCTCGCTTTGTCGAATATCATCATTTCTAATCATATCTCTCCTTATAAGCGTATGCCCACACATCCATATCGGCGTCCTCTCATGACTTTAAATCTTTTGTATGTGCGAAGTCTTGGTGACCAACACTCGCCCATCTGACATAGTCGGTCTAACCACCCGCTCTATAGAACTTGCCTTTAAGTTTTGGTGACACGCTTTTTGTCACGCAAAACTCGGATGTGAGCAACGCCATTTCATCCACCCGTCTGATGTGTTACATCGTCGTGATCTCTCCGTCGTTGGATGACAAACCTTAGGTACTTGAAGCTTTCTTTCTTTGGAATGATCACGAGTACCAAGCCTGCGCGTCTCGTCTCGGGTCGCTCGTTCTTTGCCTTGCACTCTAATAGTGTCTTGGTCTACTCGGCTGAACCTTTTAGACTCGAAAGTCATCTCTAAACCTCGACTTGGCGTTCACTCCATTTGCGAGTCTAAATCGATCGAGTATGTCGTCTGCGAATAACATACACCATGGTACCTCCCATTGGATATGTCGCAACAGTCCGTCCATCACCAAGGCAAATAGGAATGAGCTAGGAGCTAATCCCTGGTGCAGCCCCATCATCACTGAAAAGTGCTCTGAGTCTCCTCCTACTGTTTGTACCCTAGTCTTGGCTCTATTATACATATCCTTGATCGCCCTAGTATACGCCACAAGTACACCCTTCAATATCTCCATAGAACCCGGCAGGGACTTTGTCGTATGCATACCTGGTCGATGAAAGCGTGAAGTCTCTCTTCACTCTCTACATCTTTACTCCGCTGACCTCCTAATAAGATGAATGTCTTGATGATGAGCGCCCACATGAATCCAAATTGGTTCTCGTAAATAGAACACGTCTCTTCTCACCCCGTCTCGCGACCGCTTTCCCGAGCTTTCATGGTATGACTCGGTAGCTTGATACCTATAGTTGTTGCACTATGAATATCACATTTGTATTTGTACAAGGAATCATTGTACTCGCTCCATTTTGGACATTAGCATGCGTCTTAAAAATGGCGTTAAACAACTCGATCAACCACTCCAGGCACCTTTGCTGCGCTCTTCCAAAATTCAAGCTGGATCTCATCGGGCCGGTCATTTGCGCGAACAACACCCAACCTCGCCCAACCTTATCGCCTGCAATACTTAAAATCTCGATATCTGCGAGAATGCTCGGATCTTATCGCGATGTCTCCGTCGTTTTCGTTCGAAGTTTATGGAAGTAAGGCGCCACTCCAGCCTAATATCGCTTTCTCCACGCGATGCTATCGTCCTCGTCCTTGATCGCACCTCGCGTGGTCTGAGTCACGGGCCTCACTCCACTTATCTTGGCTGATGCTGCAAACTTCTTATTCACGCCTTCTACTCTTAATGACACATCGTTCAAAAGTAAATGCGTTTTTGCGCCCATAACCACTAAGCTTTGCCTCGCTTTCGCCATGCTTATCTGATTCCCTGATTAGTCTACTTCTCCACTCTATCCTTGCTCTCCCAATCTTTTTGCACTAGCCATGATCAAACTCCCATTTGATTCTTAATATGTCATCCATGACCTCTTAACTTCTCTTGCTCTCCAAATCCATCATCAAAAGCTTATGTCGAGTTGTAAGATCCTCACTCGAAATAACCTTGCAGTCTTTACAAAGACTTTTGTCAACTTTCATAAGGAGCAAAAGTATATCTGAGTTTTAGCCACAGAACTACGGAAAGTCACCAAGTGTTCCTCCTTCTTCATGAACCTCGAATTGGCTATCACCGTCCATGACTCTAGTTAACTCCAAAAGTAAGGCGCCTCCCCGTTTCGTCCCCGAGTCCAAGCGGCGTCGTCGTAACCCTCGAAGTGACCCGATATGTCTATTGAAATCCTCACTATAAATAACTTCTCGATGGGTGGTATACCTCCGCGCCGTCAAATCGAATCCTCCCAAAATGTCCTTTCTCCTCGCCGTCCAAGCGCTGTAGCATGCATGTAATAATGTTCATAGTGAACCCTCGACTACCAACTTAATCGCCCGTCATCCTGTCTCGACCCTCGCCTCCTCTACCACGATCCACTTATCTCGTTGTCTACTAAAATGCCTACCATATTCTGTGTACTTTGACCTGCAGAACCATAACTTATACTTTATTTATAGAAAATCTTTCTTCATTGCTAATTGCCATAGTAGCTTCATGAGGTCATATTTCATATTTTGCTTCCTTTTATATTCAAACCCCCAAACATTTTTGGACAACAAACCTGTTCCCATGACATTAGTGAGATCTTCCTTGTATCCTCAGTACTTTCCCATAGGTAGGCTTTGTATATTTTGTCCACTTATTTAATCACACTCTGTGGGAGGATGAACACATAGCTTCAGAAGCTATGAATTGAGAAGAGAACAACATTAATAATTTGTAGCCTGCCTGCATAGAATAAATGTTTAGAGTATGCACAAGTAATCCTAGTTGTAATCTTGTCAATAAGTTGCTGGCACTCCATTTTACACCATCTCTTAGAGGTCAATGGTAATCCTAGGTACCTAATAAAGAAGGTTCTAAGACAAACCTTGTCCTCAGTAGAAGCTACTCTTTTGTCTAATCATCTACACATGGCAGGAAAAAGTTGGACTTGTCCATATTTGCTTACAACCCTGTCACATCACTAAAATGCATTAATGCTTCCATAACTCTAGACACAGAGCTCATATTACCCTTGCAAAAGATCATAAGATCATCAGCAAATATCAAATGAGTCAGCTTCATCCTTTTGCACATTGGGTGGTACTGGAAATCAGGCAATTCCCCGTTACACTTCAATGTTCTTGATAAATATTTCATTACTAGCACAAACAATAGAGGTGACATCAGATCCCTTGTATAAGTCTCCTTTTTCCTGCAAATAAACCATGTCATTCACCATTGACTTTGACTGTGAACATGGGAGAAGTTACACAAGTCATTATCAAATGAATGAAGCTGCTTGGAAATTCATACCCCTTCAAAGCCTCCTCCAAGAATTTCCAGGCTCACCATATTATATGCTTTCCTTAAGTCAATCTTGATAAGCATCTTGGAGTAGTTTTTCTATTGTAATGTCTAAGGATATCATGACAAATGAGAACATTTTGCAACATGGACCTTCCCTACACAAATGCTGATTGGTTCTATGCCACAATTGTTTGTATTGCTCCTTTCAATTTATGACAAATCACATTAGAAATACACTTATACAGCACATTACAACAAGCTATAGGTCTAAACTAGCTTGCATACTTTGGATTACTAACTTTAGGGATCAGGGTAATATTTGTAGTGTCAACTATTTCAGTAACTTTCCATTGGTGAAAAACTCCAAAATTGCTCTCACAACATCATCACCCACTATATCCCAAGCTATTTTGAAAAACCACTACCATATCCATCCGGTCCAGGATTCTTGTTACAATCAATATGGAAAATAGCTATTTTAACCTCCTTATCAATGTAAGGTTGCAAGAGCTGGACTTTTTGCTCCTGAGATAGCAAGAGGCCATTTTTGAGAATGCTTCGAAATGCTTTGATCCTCACCTCAGTCTTGTACCAAGTAATTTTTTATAGTAATCAACAAACAAGTTAGCAATCTCTTCATTGTTTGAATGCTAGTTCCCTTGATCATCTTTAAACTGAGTAGTAGCCTGTTTCAGTCTCCTATGTTTAATTACTGAATAGAACTTTATATTATCATCACCCAATTTCATCCATGTTGCCTTACTCTTCTGCTAAAGAAACATTTCTGCCAAATATGAGGATTGCCTAAACTTTGCTAGCTTCTCTTTTTCATCATCTGGAGTGCCACATTTAAAGGGTCAGTCTGCAAAGCCCTTTGTGCTCTGAACAACTCTTCTCTATCATCATTTGATTCAGTAACAATATTCCTGAAAAATTGGGAGTTGAGCTTCTTTAGATCTATCTTCAATAACTTCAACCTTCTCACCAGTTTCCACATATTGTACCCAGTTTGATTGACATCCCAACCTTTCCTAACTGTATCCATGAAAGAAGGGTGTCGTCCGAAACATTACAATACTGAAAAGATCTATTCCTCCTAGTATTCTGACCAACTAGAGTGAACTTAATAGGACAGTGGTCACTAATACCCTCTGGTAGTTTGAGTGCAATACATGGAGGCATTTGATTAAGCCAAGCAGAATTAATTAAGTCCGAGCAATTTTTGAGAAGACTCTGGGTGAACTTTTGTCATTCCAGGTATATTTTTGCCCCTAGTGTGGCACTTCAATCAGTCCACAAGTATCCAAGCAATCTTAAAAATTAACTACTTCAGTCCATGTAACAGGATTACCACCCAATCTGTCATTCCCTTTCAACACTGAGCTAAAATAACCTAACACTATCCATGGTCTAACACATCCTACACTTTGACTAACCAGAGCCCCCCACAATTCTCTTCTTCCTTCCTTAGTATTGTATGCATATACCACTGACATAATATATTTTAGTTGAAGCGGAATATACAATACTTCACAAGTGATGACTTGTGCTGAAGAAGCAAGAGGTGTCACTTGATAAAGATCAGGTCTCCACACCAACCACATTATTCCATTGTAATGAGAATCCAAATTTGTTACATATTGCCAACTACCAAA
>JAQGDG010000615.1:0-95058 GCA_029844215.1 Przewalskia tangutica | reverse complement strand
TTTCATACATACTTGCAAAACTTGTTTTTAAAATGATATGTTTCATTTAAGTATTTCTGTTTCATATACTTAGTACATTGTCTCGACCTCCTTGGGTGGCTGCGTTCATGCCGCGGTAAGGGCACAGTGCTAGATCACATTCTTAGGATCTCTACGTTGGTGTGGAGCTCCATGCTTTTAGGAGGCTCTACTTTTGGGTATGATCTCCTGTTGTAGATAGTTTTATCTGATCGAGTATGGCGGCCCTTGTCCGCCATAGTTGTATATTTCCTTAGAGGTGCGTAGTCATGTTGTACGAGTGTCGAATGTAGCTGCTAAACCATGTTTATATATATATGCGAAAGGCGATGTTTTCTCATAAAGCGTATCTTATTTTATAAAGCTGTTTCATGTCTTGCTTTATATTTCCGATGATTACGATGTATGACTACTTGGGTGCCCGGTAAGGCACGATCACGGGCCGAGCAGTCGTGACAAAAAGTGAGTATCGAGCGATTAATCCTCGGAAAGTGTCTCTGACCCGTATCTAGTAGAGTCTTGATTATCGGTGTGCACCACACCAATAATCAGGAGGCTATAGGATATTTAGGATTGGTTTCCATTCTTCTCATTATGAGATCGTGCTTTAGAGGCATGTTATAGGTTGGACCCCTAACGTATTCCTTTCCGT
Organism: Przewalskia tangutica; assembly: GCA_029844215.1. Classification (NCBI taxonomy): domain Eukaryota; kingdom Viridiplantae; phylum Streptophyta; class Magnoliopsida; order Solanales; family Solanaceae; genus Przewalskia; species Przewalskia tangutica. Next base: position 94,388 of record JAQGDG010000615.1, on the reverse strand, counting down.
AACGATTATGCATCCACGTAAGGCAACGCCCGAGAAGGGCAAGGCAAAGAGGAGGCGCTAGCGAGACACCAGTCACGAGGCTCGGGCCAGTCTATACGAGGCGGCGAGTTCTATGACGCCGCCCCCAGCGAGACCACGTACCCACACCTCCGTCCCACCTGGGCGGAGAGTTAGGTACTGAGAGATGCCCGACTATTGGCTAAAGTTGTGGCCCGATATTTGGAAAGGCGGACGCGATTCAGTTCAGCTCAGCCTTGCCGGCCGCACCGTGGTACACGAGGCGAGATAGTTTGAGGACTACGAGATTTCTTGAGTTGTAGCCGCGAGTTTTGCGGGTCGGCGTAGGAGGATGATCGCGAGTTCATCCGGCCGGAGGATCATGAGGTGATCAGGCCTCAGAGGCAATCTGTGACCGCCGGTTCGCGTCGGCTGCGTGATACGCGATCGATTGGTTTGATTCACGGAGTTATCCGGGAAAGCACGCGTCCCCAACTACTTGGGATGAGTTCTCGAGGCTTTCCTCACTCGCTTCTTGCCTCCACGGATGAGAGGCGCGGGCTGATAAATTTTACCACCGAGGCAGAGGGCGCGCCGCAGAGAGTACAATGTCGAGTTTGATTCATTGGCTCGATATGTCGGCGTTGTTGCAGATATGGAGGATAGGGTGCACCGCTATGTCACCGGCAGAATGACTATATGGCCGAAGTCATGTCTTGGTGTTTCTCTCGGCCGGTATGGACATTACCCGCACGAGCTCATGCTCTTGGATGTGAGAGCGTAGAGACAGCGGGTTGTGAGCAGCGAAGACCGGCGCAGGTCTTTTGGTGGCTATCGTGGTGGCGGCCTCGGCCGATCTAGATTTGCACCACAGCCACCAGAGCACTCCTTGCGTCTCCCTGCAGCCGGAGATATTCGAGGGCGGACGGGGCCCGGGACTTGAGCGTCGGGGCGAGAGGTGCTGGCGTCCGGACCACCCGCCGTGTGGCGATCGTCGGTGATCCGCCGGGAGTTGTGGTGCGGGAGTTTGTTTGATTGTGCGGCAGGTCACTATGCGGGAACCGTCCACCGAGCGGTGTTGATGGTGGAAGTCGGCACTCTGAGTTCTTTCGCGGTCTTCTTCATCCTCGCCAGTTACTCGCCGAGGGCAAGGTACTCATGGACGGCGGTCGCGAGTGATCGTGGCGCGGTCCCGATTCTAGCGGTCCTCGAGAACGCATTTATGCTTTGTCCCAAATGGGATCGGGAGGCCTCACCGATGTCGTCGGCTGTACCTTATCGGTTGGGTTTGATGTTTATGCCTTGATAGATCGGGTTCTACTCTGTCCCATATATCTCCCTTGTTGCTAGTAGGATAGGGATAGAGCACGAGTCCATAGATCCTTTCGAGGTAGCTACGTCGGTGGTGATTGATGGTAGCTCGGCGGGTATATAGAGCTTGTCTGTGACCATTCTGATCGTCGACCCTAGCGACTTGATAGAGTTAGAGATGATTGACCCGACGTGATCATGGGGATGGATTGGCTAGCTAGCTACGCCAATGTAAGCGCATAGAGAGTAGTGCGGTTCCAGTTTCCTGAGGAGCCGGTTGTTGAGTGGGAGGGGAGCACGGTATCGCCGAGGGGTAGGTTTATTTCCTACCTCAAGGCTAGGAAGATAGTGCAAAGGGTATATCTACCATCTCGTTCGGGTGTTTGATCACGAAGGCTGCGGTACCAGATTTTGATCGATTCCGATAGTCACGAGTTCCCGCACGTGTTTCGGATGACCTCCGGGTATCCCTCACGAGAGAGATTGAGTTTTGTATTGACATATTGCGGACACTGCTTTATTTCCATTCGCCATCTGAGAATGGCACTGCCGAGTTGAGAGAGTTGAAGGATCGGCTTAGAGATTTCTTGGAGAAGGGCTTCATCGGGCCTAGTGTTTCTCCACGAGGCGGTATTGTTCGTGAAGAAGAAGGGCGGACAGCTGCATGTGTGTTGATCTGACGGTGAACAAGGTGACCATTAAAACGAATACCCTTCCCGGGATTGATGATTTGTTCGACCGGTTGCGGTCGAGATGTTTCTCCAAGATTGATCTCACGATCGGGCTATCATCAGTGCGAGTCGAGAGGTGGATGTCCTAGGGCGCATTCGGACCGATGCGGGCATTATGAGTTCGTGGTCATGTCTTTTGGGTTGACCAATGCTCGGCGGTATTCGTGGATTTGATGAACCGAGTGTTCAAACCATTTTTGAACCGCGTTTGTGATAGTGTTCATTGATGATATCTTGGTTTATTCTCGCTTCAGAGGAGCATGCGAACATTTGAATTTGTCTTGTGATTCTCGAGACCAGCGATTTACGCCAAGTTTTCCAAATGTGAGTTTTGGTTGACTTGATGGCGTTTCTTGGGCATATTGTGGTGATGGCGTTCAGTGGATCGGCCAAGATCGAAGCGATCGAGACTTGGCCTGAACCTACTACTCCGATGCAGGTTCGCTCAGGCCTTGCAGGATATTATCGGCGGTTCGTGGAAGTTTGCGCCTATCTGCACCACTGACTAGAGTGACTTCGGCAGCAGTTTGATGGTGATGCTTGTGGCGGGGTTTCGATTCTTTGAAAGAGGCCCGGCAGCGCCGTTCTTACTCTTCGGAGGTCGATGGTTATATGCGTGTATTGTGATTGTCACGGCCGAACCGGCCCGTGTTGGTGCTACCGGGCACCCAGTAGCCATACATCGAGTAATCGTGAACATAAAGACAATACATGAAACGATTGTAATAAGACAGTGAAATAAGCGAGCGAAGTAACCAAAAGCGGTTACCTTGGTATATATATAAATAACAACTCTTTCAACATGAGCAGTTTAATCCTTTTTACAAACCACACTTACAACAAGATTACGGACCTCTAAGAATGATACGATAACAATGGGCGACGGGGCCCGCCAAACCACGAATGTAAACACTTACGGCGCAGGGGACTATACCATGATAAGCCTCGAAGAAACGGAGCTTCCCAAACAGCTGGCTGTGACCACGAGAGCTAGGATCAACGATCGGTGTACCTTTACTGCGGCATGAACACACGGCCGAAGGAGGTCGATAACAGTACCAAGTATGTGAAATCGAAAATAAATCGTAAATGAAATCATAGTAGTCTATATAAAGCGGGAGACATGTATGATAACCAAAATACGGGCGATAAATAAGCAAATATGTCAAGTCGGGGACTCACGCCCGAAGTTATCACGATAAAACGTGCGGGTCAAATGCGAAGGCATAGCGACTACTAAGACCAGTACCAAAAATACCACAAGCTGTATCTCGAGGTCTTTCTAGATCGCACCACATGATCGGGCGCCACTGCCCGCCAATATCAATGTCGCGCGTCTATCTGGAACTCTCGCACTCGCATAGGTCACAGAACCCGCATGAGGTATTCCTCGAATCATGGTCCTGACCGCTGAGGTATACCCGCGTCGGCGACCAACCTCGGTATCCGCCTAGGCTCCGCGGCCGCGTAGTCTCAAAAGACCGCATAGTCTCAGCGGACGCGTAGGAATCCCCGCGTCGGGCTAAACACCGAATGATCAATCACGAGCTACCGCGCTCGCGTAGTCACAAGGATTGCATAGGCCGTATAGACCCGCATCAAGGGTGGCAAGCCCTCGGTATAACAAGTCGAGGGTATGTGATACAATAACGTTAAGCGGGCTTAACGTTTGACAACGTAAGCACAACAAGAGTGACCACTTTGATAATCACAAGATACTAACACGCGTAGCATCCCAACATGCTTACTTATCAAATCAACAGAAAGTATTACGAGGCTACCTGAAACCAATACAATCAAGTTATTCACACAAGGTACTTTCTACTAACAAGTTCGGTACCTATCCCCAAAGTACTTCATACATTAAATCTTTAAAAGATACGTTACTTCACAAAACCACCTGATACCGTAGTATATGAAAATAGAGTGATTATCTTTTTAAAGTAAATCAATTACTTCTCTTTGTAAAATCAAGTAGCAACCTTCTTTTCCAATGTTCAAGTTTCTTATTTTAGAAGGGTTTCGTAGTTCATAGTCTTATTCGATTAAGAATATAATTCTCTTTAACTATCGAGAAACATAAGTCTTATATGTGAGTAGGATATTCTTGTTTATAACAATCTTATTATTGACCATGATCTAGGAAATATCATTTTGTCTCATCTTAGCTTATGCGGATGGAAGTTTCTCTGGTTTTAATAATACTTAACTAGTCAAAACATTTCCTTTTATTAGCATGCGGTGGTTTGTCGATACACATTACGATTTCGAAATCAAGAAACATTCTTAAGCGGCTATACCTAACTTCCCATAAAGCTAGTATAACTCTTAAGTTTTGCAAAAACCAATTATTACTTCTTCTTTCAAAATGATTCAAAAATCTTTTGAAATACTTCAAATTCTTTACTAACACATAACAAGCGATTCTGATTCAAATCCCGGTTACCTTTTAAAGACCACAAGTATTTTCATACCAACGTAAAGTATTATAACCAACTTCCCATAAAGGCATTATAACACTTTATGTTTTAAACAATCAAATACATTTAGCACATGTCGTCTACCGTACTACATAGTTCACACATATCATGCTAGAAGAGATAGGAAGAGGTTCACATACCTCATGACAGTATCGACTAATAGCAAAACGCTCCAAGTACTTCCAACCGTGGCTACTCCTTAAGCTGTAGACGCGCCACACGTAGTACTTGAACCTATAAGGCCACAAGGCGTTTATTAACATTTAGATCTCATCGTGAACATTCTCACAGAAAATTGGCGACCTCCCCACAATGTAAATCTCTTCTCTATCGAGTAGGCTACCAAGCCAACCGGGGTTATATGTCTAACCCTAGCAAGTGCACAATTCTACACCACTACGGTACTACACAAGTCACCGTAATACCCATGTAATTACGATTCGGTATTCTTCTTTTAAATTCGGGCTTAAGTCGCAAGACATTGCTGTAAGTATTATTCAGCTTAAGTCAAAAGACATTGTCGATACTACGTTGATTCTATATATAGTATACTTCAACTATATATTCTAACAATATGTAATTTCCAATTACAATAGAGGACAAGATAATTACCTCGATAAGCCCATAATTATCCTAGTTAAAGTCGATCTGGGCAATCGTTTAGCTCGACTCCAGCGCTCCAACCCGCTCTAAACCACCCTAGAAGTTCTAACCAACTACACAATACTCCAACGGACTATGGAGATTTTCCTAGGGTTTCGGTTTTGTAGTGGGAAGTATAATAGTATTTCCGGCTTTCGTATAGGTATAACCTTAGAATACAACAAGGTATACGCTAAGGTAATTTGGGCATTATAACAATACTTTTGAGAGTATTTCTACACCACAAGGGGGTATTATCAAAGCAACTAGGCTGTGGGGGTACCCACCACCACACTACTAGGAGAGGGGGTGTACCTTCGGCCAAGGCCTCTAGGAGAGGAGGCCTCTTGGCGAACTCAACCTGGGGAGGAGAAGATTTAACACTTAGAAACATTTAGGAATGGATGAATAAGTCTTGAAGGGATGGGTATTTATAGCACAAGCCTTGCCAACCAGTGGCCAAGATCAATCCATGTGTTAGGCAAGTAGGGCTAGGATTTACCAAACACAAATATCCTACCTACCCTTGACTTTGTCAAGGCACAAAAACGCGTGCCTTACTTGTCCATTTTCCCAAATGGGCGATTTGAAATCCACGAATGAGAGGGTGCCAAGTGGCGCCCTCGTTGGTCCAACCGCGTTCGTCTCGGAAAAATCCGCAAAAATTAAAAATGACATAGCGGAAATTCCCCTACGAAAGTCAGAAAGCGTTTGCGAAAGCGACTCTAGCGGGTGTTGTGCACAAAATTAAATCGCCAAGCCTACTACAAGTTTCAAATTTTCACGTGCGTCCTACGTACATACTGCGGAAATGCTGGGTATAACATTCTCCTCCTGAAAACATTCGTCGAATGTTCCTTCTAAGTCTCAAAACAAGCGTCGCGCGATCCGCTACTATACTTACGAGCACAATCTCGCCACACCGCCACGAAACACTGCGCACAAAAAAACACATCCAAGTCACGAGGAAACACCTCAACATCACCAAAATGATACCACTTTGTCACTTTGTCGCGAGCCTTGCTCCGACGACCAACAAATGGTGCAGGGCGTCACGATCAACGGTATCGTACACTCGAACTCTTACCACATTTACATCTGCTTTAGTTTCCAAAACTTCGGTTACTATCTCTTAACGTGGGCATCATTTCACGGGAACGTGCATGGATCTTGATACTTTCTGAACATAACAATACGAAAGACCGGACGCGACGCCTCTGCGCCGGACGGCAAATGCTAACATATAGGCAACTGGCCTATTCCTCACATGAACTCAAAAGGCCCAAAGTAACTCGGGCTAAGTTTCTCGTTTTCCAAAGCTCGTCACACCTGTCAGGGGTGGTACTTTCAAGAAGACCGACCAGCACTTTGAACTCTAAGCGTCGTCGCCGATTATCACGATTCTACGAGCTGCGAACTTCTTCTAGACAAACTTCACTATCCACGATCTGTGGAACAAGCTGAACGGTATGCGAACCTTGCCAACATCGAACCAATCGACCGGCAACTTTACACTTCCGTCCCTACAAGGCTTCAAAAGGTGACATCCGAACACTGAATTGGTAGCTTAAACACTCCCTCCACAGGAGACAACAATCCCCACAACTATCCCTGAAATCGGCACCGCCCGGCGAATGCGATTCACGAGACTCACGCGAGTTCTTAACACATGTTTGGTAAAACTTCCAAACAAAAACAGCTGCCTCGGGCTCCAGCATGCGCCATAAGGTGAGTAGGCACCCGTGCAGCCTACAACTTTTCGGATAACTCAACACACCGGAGTAAGCGGTCGACGAAGAACACGATGGGCTGCCCCCATCGGCCCAACCACTGGTCGAACGTATCCACGAACTCGTACGCTGGTCAACTAAACTTGGGCCTAACACCCTCGTGACCCTATCACAAGGCGGGACCACCACAACCAGACCCCACCACCAAACATGCCGCGGGTTGACCGCGTAGCCTCAACCCGTCGTGAATGCACGCAATACTAGATCCGATCGAACAATCTCACTAATCACGTTTGAAAACCTAGCGGTCTTCTTAGCTCGACTACCCCCTTTCATTCCACACTACTAGGGACCTATCCATCATAACCACGTGCACTATGCACCTCCGATAAGGGTCAAACATAACACTACACCTGTTCTCGAGATGGCCTCACCTCTAAGGTCTTTACGTACAAAGCTCTCAGGCGCGCACCTTCTCTATCCCCCACGATCTTGCTCGGGTAAACAACCAGGATCTACTCACGACTAACACGCGCTATCGAACATAGCACTTAAGGTATACTCGCTTATCACACATCTTGATCTCTGCAGGTTAAAGATATATCTATATCTCTGACTTCACTCCCAGTCGTTTCTAATCAAACACGCCACGTAGGGCTCATAGCTAAGGAAGATGACGAACTACCCACCGATCCACGAAGGCTAAGTCCTCCTGCAAGGACACCCCATCGACATCGACCGGACGGTCGTAGGTACGACAAGTACCAACTAAAAGGCGACATTCCCGAATGGCGTCACATGTTAATGGAAGGAAGCCACGGAGTTGACCAACTCCTGCACACCCCGAGCGTCACGAAATGCAGGAAGACCACTGCGACCGGGCGAGGTGCATAATCTAATCTCTTTGGTGAGGTGACTCGCCTCGAAAGTTTACAAAGGACCTTGCCGCTCGCCCTTATAACATCGCCCCGTTAACCCGGGTTGATCTCTACGTTTCTCGGCTGCGCGCATAAGTCCGATACGTGCCATGCTCAAGCCCAATGAAGAATTACTCTTGCACAACCCTTTCTTAGGTAGTCATCAAGACTCGCGGTACATCGGTATACTCTTTGGTAGCCATATCCGTGGCTAGTAATGAGGTTGCCTCTTTGCGATCTATATTCACCGTTCGATGCGTGGGGTGAAGGTTCAAATATCATGGCGCCGTAGGAGCGCCGCCGCCGCTAAACTTCTGTGGGGCTAGTGGCGTCGCAGAAAATCCCGAATGAAGCATTACCTAAGTAATGATTGGGCACGTGCCCTCATGACCCTCGAACTCTACTCGCGGCTCCGCCTTGCCGCGCCTCACAGGCGGGTTGCCTGCAGCGAGGCATAGCGGTAAGGAAAGAAATCGTTAGAGGTCGAACTTACAACACACTCTAAGGCACGATCTCGAGTGAGAAGAATAGAAACCAATCCTAAATATCCTATAGCCTCACGATTATTGGTGTACAACACACGCGATAATCAAATTTCATCGATACGATGCGTAGACACTTTCCGAGGATTAATCGCTCGATACCACTTTTGTCACGGCCGAACCGGGCCCGTGGCGGTGCCTCTACCGGGCACCCAAGTAGCCATACATCAGTGTCAGCGAACATAAAGACAATACATGAAACCGGTGTAATAAGGCGGTGAAATAAGCGAGCAGGCTAACCAAAAGCGGTTACGCCCGGTATATATATAAATAACAACTCTTTCAACATGAGCAGTTTAATCCTTTTACAAACCACGCTTACAATAAAGATGCACTCTAAGAATGATACGACAACAATGGGCGGACGGGGCCCCCGCCAAACCCCGAATGTAAACACTTACGGCGACAGGACTATACCACGATAAGCCTCAAGAAACGGAGCTTCCCAAACGCCAATTAGCGTGACCACGAGAGCTAGGATCAACGATCGGTGTACCTTTACTGCGGATGAGCGCAGCCCGAGGAGGTCGATAACGGTACCAAGTATGTGAAATGAAAATAAATCACGTAAATGAAATCATAGTAGTCTATATAAAGCGGGAGACATGTATGATAACCAAAATCTGATTCACAATAAATAAGCGATCATGTCAAGTCGGGGACTCACGCCTCAAAGTTATCACAATAAAACCGCACGTCAAGCACGAAGGCATAGCCGACTACTAAGACCCATGCACCAAAAATACTACAAAAGCGTATCTCGAGGTCTTTCTAGACCGCACCACATGATCGAAGGCGCCACTCGCGCAATATCAATGTGCGCGTCTATCCACGAACTCTCGCAGCTCGCATAGGTCACCAGACCCGCATGAGGTATTCCTCGAATCATGGTCCTGCATCGCCGAGGTATACCCCGCATCGGGCGGCCAACCTCGGTATCCGCCTAGGCTCCGCACCGCATAGTCTCAAAAGACCGCATAGTCTCGGCGGACCGCATAGGGAATCCCCGCATCGGGCTAAACACCGGAATGATCAATCTCGAGCTCTGCGCTCCGCGTAGTCACAAGGATTGCATAGGCCGTATAGACCCGCATCAAGGGTGGCAAGCCCGGTATAACAAGTCGAGGGTATGTGATACAATAACGAGATAACGGCTTAACGTTTGACAACGTAAGCACAACAAGAGTGACCCCCTTACACAATAATCACAAGATACTAACACACGTAGCATCCTAACATGCTTACTTATCAAATCAACAAGAAAGTATTACGAGGCTACCACAAACCAATACAATCAAGTTATTCACACAAGGTACTTTCTACTAACAAGTTCGGGTACCTATCCCCAAAGTACTTCATACATTAAATCTTTAAAAGATACGTTACTTCACAAAAACCACACAATACCTGTAGTATATGAAAATAGAGTGATTATCTTTTTAAAGTAAATCAATTACTTCTCTTTGTAAAATCAAGTAGCAACCTTCTTTTCCAATGTTCAAGTTTCTTATTTTAGAAGGGTTTCGTAGTTCATAGTCTTATTCAGTTAAGAATATAATTCTCTTTTAACTATCTGAGAAACATAAGTCTTATATGTGAGTAGGATATTCTTGTTTATAACAATCTTATTACAGCAGCCATGATCTAGGAAATATCATTTTGTCTCATCTTAGCTTCTATGCAGATGAAAGTTTCTACTGGTTTTAATAATACTTAACTAGTCAAAACATTTCCTTTTATTAACGCTGATGGTTTGTCGATACGTTCGATTTCGAAATCAAGAAACATTCTTAAGCCGTTATACCTAACTTCCCATAAAGCTAGTATAACTCTTAAGTTTTGCAAAAACCAATTATTACTTCTTCTTTCAAAATGATTCAAAAATCTTTTGAAATACTTCAAGTTCTTTACTAACACATAACAAGCGATTCTGATTCAAATCGGTTACCTTTTAAAGACCACAAGTATTTTCTTACCAACATAAAGTCGTTATAACCAACTTCCCATAAAGTGTTATAACACTTTATGTTTTAAACCAATCAAATACATTTAGCACGTACGTCTCCGTACTACATAGTTCACACATATCATGCTAGAAGAGATAGGAAGAGGTTCACATACCTCGCGACAGTATCGACTAATAGCAAAACGCCCAAGTACTTCCAACCGTCGGCTACCTTAAGCCAAGTAGATCGCGCCACACGTAGTACTTGAACCTATAAGGCCACAAGGCGCTTATTAACATTTAGATCTCATCGTAGAACATTCTACAGAAAATTCGTGGCACCTCCCACAACAGGCGTAAATCTCCTCACTCTATCGGTAGGCTACCAAGCCAACCGGGTTATATATCTAACCCTAACGGGTACAATTCTACACCACGGTATTACTACACAAGTCTCTTTAATACTGACCCTATGTAATTACATTCGTGATTCTTCTTTTAAATTCGCTTAAGTCGCAAGACATTGCCGTAAGTATTATTCAGCTTAAGTCAAAAGACATTATCGATGACTACGTTGATTCTATATATAGTACACTTCAACTATATATTCTAACAATATGTAATTTCCAATTACAATAGAGGACAAGATAATTACCTCGATAAGCCCATAATTATCCTAGTTAAAGTCGATCCAGGCAATCGTTTAGCTCGACCCGCTCTAAACCACCCTTAGAAGTTCTAACCAACTTCTACACAATACTCCAAACGAACTATGGAGATTTTCCTGGGTGGTTTCGGTTTGTGGTGATGGGAAGTATAATAGTATTTACGGCTTTCCAGATGTGTATAACCTTAGAATACAACAAGGTATACGGCTAAGGTAATTTGGGCATTATAACAATACTTTGAGAGTATTTCTACACCACAAAGGGGTATTATACGAAAGCAACTAGGCTGGGGGTGCCCGCCCTGCACTACTAGGAGGGGTGTACCCCTCGGCCAAGGCCTCTAGGAGAGGAGGCCTCTTGTCAGAACTCAACACAGGAGGAGAAGATTTAACACTTAGAAACATTTAGGAATGGATGAATAAGTCTTCAAAGAGATGGGTATTTATAGCAAGCCTTGGCCAACCAATGGCCAAGATCAATCCATGTGTTAAGTGTAGGGCTAGGATTTACCAAACACAAATATCCTACCTACCTGACTTTGTCAAGGCACAAAACGTGCCTTACCTTTGTCCATTTCGTCCCAAATGGGCGATTTGAAGTCCACCAATGAGAGGTGCCAAGTGGCGCCCTCTTGTTGATCCAACACGCTTCGTCTCTAAAAATCCGCAAAATTAAAAATGACATAGCGGAAATTCCCTACGAAAGTCGTGAAAGCGTTTCGTAAAAACGACTCTAACCGTGTTGTGCACAAAATTAAATCGCCAAGCCTACTACAAGTTTCAAATTTTCTACGACGCCCTTACGCATACTCGGAAGTCACGGTATAACGGTGATGCGGGCATCGGGTTGGGATGTGTGTTGACGCAGCATGGCGGGTTATAACATACGCATCCCGACAGTGAAGAAACACGAGAGAACTACCCCACCCATGATTTGGAGTTGGCGGCTGTGATTCACGCTTTGAAGATCTGGAGGCACTATTTGTATGGGGTTCACGTGGATATTTTTACAGACTACAAGAGCCTCCAAGATATCTTGACCAGAGGAGTGAACTTACGGCAGAGCGGTGGTTAGAGTTGCTTAAGGATTACGATGTTGATATCTGTACCACCGGAAGGCCAATGTTGTGCGATGCTCTTAGTCGTAGGTCGATGGGGAGCCTATCGGATGTGCGACAGAGAGGAGGGACATGGTTCGTGATTTGCACCGCCAGCGAGCCTTGATGTCCGTTTGATTGATTCCGATAGCGGTGGGGTTAGAGTTCGTGAGGTTGCCGAGTCTTCCATCGTTGAGAGGTGAAGAGGCAACAGCTCGAGGATCGGCTTTGATTCGATATCGTGATCTGACTCTTCAGGGCAAGGTCCTTTGAGGTAGCACGATGGGTGCTAAGGTTTGAGAAGCGCATTGTGTTCCGATGTTTCGTGACTTGGCAGAGTGTTCTTGGGGAAGCACACTGCGCGTTACTCATCCATCCGGGTTGACCAAGATGTACCACGACCTTAGATCCGTATTGGTGGGATGGCTTGAAGAGGACGTTGCGAGTTCGTAGCTCGCCCGTTGCCGCAGTGAAGGTAGAGCACCGGAGGCACGTGGTTTGTTACGATTATCGAGATCCCGACGGAAGTGGAGGTAATCAACATGGACTTCATCACGATTACCTCGCACTCGAGAGACATGATTCTATATGGGTTATCGTCGGCGGTGGCGAAATCAGCCCACTTTCTTCCCGTCGGACGACTTTTTCTGAGGATTATGCCGCACTTTACATCCGAGAGATCGTCGATCGCATGGAGTCCCTACTTCGATCATATCGCATGCAGGAGCCCGATTTACGACTAACTTCGGAGGTCCTTCCAGAGGGTTTAGGGACGCAGTGAGCACGAGTAATCGCATTTCATCCACGCAGACGACAGCAGAGCGCACTATCCGACTGCGAGGATATCCGCGAGCCCGTGTTATTGACCGATGGTAGTTGGGAGGATCATTTGCCTCTAGTTGAGTTCGCGATAATAATAGCTACCACCCAAAGATTCGATGGCGCCTTACGAGGCCTTGTATGAGGAAGTGCAGATCGCCTATAGGTTGGTTCGATGTGGGCGAGTGCGGCTGGGACCATATTTGGTACAGCAAATGATGGATAAGGTGAAGCTTATCCGAGAGCGTTATTGACACCGTAGTCGATGTAAGTCGACGCAGATCATCGTCGTCGGCATCTTGAGTTCGAGGTTCATGATTGGGTTTTCCTAGGTGTCACCCATGGCGGGTGTGATGAGATTCGGAAGAAGGAAACTCATTTCAGTACATTGGGTCGCTTCAGTTGTCCGCGAGGTAGGCAAGGTTGCCTACGAGTTGGATCTGCCGTCCGATCCGAGGCGGTGCATCCGATTTTCACGTATCTACGCCGGAGAGATGTATCGGATCCATCTAGTGGTACACCCGATCGACGATGTCGGTGGCCAGGGGTTATCGTATGAGGAGATTCCCATAGCGATAGTCGATCGTCAGTTAGGCGTCTGCGGACCAGGACGCGTGGCTTCCGTCAAAGTCTTGTGGCGAACGAGCTCGGGAGGAGATGACGTGGGAAGCCGAGGAGGACATGAGGCGGAAGTATCCTCACCTATTCCCACACCTCCGTAAATTCACTTTCCTACTTGTAAATTTTCGTTATCGTTTACGCCTAAGTGTTGCTCTGTGGCCGTGTGGCATTTACAAATGTTTAAGTTATGAAGAATCTTATCGTTAATCGTCTTGGGAAGGAACATTCGGACGAATGTTTCTAAGGAGGAGAATGTTATACCGTATTTCAGTACGCACGTGGGAATACGCATAAAAAGTTTAGCCTTAAAGTTTAGGCTTGACGATTTTGGGCACAACTCACAAAAGAATAGTTTTCCGACGAAGCGTTTCCACGCCTTCGTAGGTAAATTCCGCTATGCCATTTCTAATTTTTGCGGATTTTTCCGAGAGGCGAAACATTTTGGACCAACGGAGGGCGACACTTGGCACCTCCAATTGGTGGACTTCAAATCGTCCATTTGGACGAAATGGACTAGCAATGGCACGCTTTTTGTGCCTCAGGCACAAGTCGAGTTGGTAGGATATTTGTGTATAGTTAATCCTCACCCTACACTTGCCTTGCACTTGTCTTAATCTTGGCCATTGGTTGGCCACTGACCTATAAATACCCCCCTTAAGATGAAGAGTTCTTCATCCACAAAGCTTTCCAAGTCTTGAAAATCCTCTCCTCTCCCTTTGTAGCCTTTTCGTCCAACACCTGCCCCGCCCCGGGGGACGGCCCTGGCCGAACACCCCCTCTAGCCTAAGAAGTTTGGCCGAGGCCCCCTAGCCTAGCCAAACCTACCCCTCCTTGGTAGAAAAGTTGCCTTCTTGTATTGTTATAATGCCCAAAATACCCTAGCCCAAATACCTTAGTACTTAGTAAGTTGTGAAGAACTTCTAAGGTTTCTAGAGCATACAACTTAGAGCAAAACCTTGCTCAGCGACTTTTCTAGGATATTATTGGGCTTACCGAGGTAACTAATCCTAACCCTCTTTTGAATTAGAGAATACTTCATGAGTAGTATTAGAATAAGTATTAAATACTTAGAAGAATATCACAGAATAGAATTGAATCATACCACAGTAGAAGGGTTTAAAAGAAGAATAATCAAATCAGATTTACATAGGACTGCTTTCACAAAGAACTTATATAGCTCACCGGTAGGGAAGTGCGCCAACTTTCCATAGAATTGTGAACCTCTGCTTAGAATGACCTTGAGTAGTCTTTGATAGATATCCGTGACTATTATAGTGACTCTCTCACGCGACATATTCAACTCGCGGTGGTTTTCATTGGTAGGTATGTGATTCTTCCTAAAGCATGATATTTTACAATATATATAGTACGGTAGATGTACATGTGTTAACTAAAATATAACTACGGCAATGTCTTTGACTTAAGCCCGAATAATACTTACTATGAATGCCTCACGCTTAAGCCCGACAACACTTACTAAGAATGCCTCACGCTTAAGCTTTGAATAATAAAGATCCAAAGCATTTCAAAAGAATCTTTGAATCATTTTTAATGTAAGAGAACTAATTGGTTTTTAAGCGAAGCTTAAGAGTTATACTAGCCTTATGGGAAGTTAAGTATAACCACTTAAGATTGATAAAAGAAACAGTTTGCCTATGTGTTTATAATGCACTTATATTGAATTGTGAAAAGAATAATAAGATGGTTTGATAAGTAGACATGATATGATGCTATGTGTGTTAGTGTCTTGTAACGCTTGTGAAAAAGAGTATTCTTGTTGTGCTTATGTTGTTTAACGATAAGTTTGTTAGGTCGTGTAACATCACTCACCTCTTGACATATTACCGGGTTAAGCCGCCTCCACGCGGTAGACTCAGCGTGATGCAGGACCATGATTCGAGAATACCTCATGCGGGTCCAAGGGACCTATGCGGAGCTACGGAGTTCCGTGTTAGTGTGCGGGTTATACCTCACGCGGTCTATGTGGCCATGCGGACGACGAGTCCAGACGATGCCGAGGAGTAGCTACCTCGACGCGGGGTTATATACCCTACGCGCCTATGTGATTGGCCTACGCGACTACGGAGTCGAGGATTAGGCTTGCATGGTGATACTACGCAATTGGCCCTGCCGATCATTCGCACCTAGAAAAGACACATTCTGATTTACCTATTCGCTCTTGTTTGTGATGCGGCACTATGCGCGTTTCTCGTTGTTTCATACATACTTGCAAAACTGCTTTTTAAAATGATATGTTTCATTTAAGTATTTTACGATTTCATATACTTAGTACTGTTATCGACCTCTTCCGGGCCGCTCATGCCGCAGTAAGGGCAAGCAGGTGCTAGATCCACATTCTTAGGATCTCTACGTTGGTGTCGGGAGCTCCATCTTTTCCGGAGGCTCTACTTTTGGGTATGATCTCCCTGTTGTAGATAGTTTTGTCTGATCGGTATGGCGGGCCCTGTCCCGCCATAGTTGTATATTTCCTTAGAGGTCTCAGAGTCATGTTGTACAGTTCTGATGTAATCGCTAAACCATGTTTATATATATATGCCGAAAGGCGATGTTTTCTCACATAAACTGTGTCTTATTTTATAAACTGTTTCATGTCTTGCTTTATATTTCCGCTGATTACTCTGATGTATGACTACTTGGGTGCCCCGGTAAGGCACCAGTCACGGGCCCCGGAACGGGTCGTGACACTAACCAAACTTGGCCATATTGTTACTTACATTCCCGTTAAGGCTCTTCTCGGTCCTTACGACTGGTGGAACGCGTCCACAAACTCGTACAACGATTTACTAAACTTGGGTCTGGCATCCTCGGGACCCTATCACATAACGGGACCATTTCTAACTGACATCACCCCATTCTATACTACCGGCTGACCCGAAATGAGTCCATAACCCGACTCATCGTCACACTTAACTCCTCATTCTTAGTCTGAAATACATCTCTCTTATCTCAAGGTACTTCTTACCCTATCCCCTATTCACTAGAGGTTCGTCACATAAGCCAAAGTATTTCTACTGTACAATCTTCCCTATCGGTCTTACACTTATACGGGGTAATTACAACTTGTGAACTTTATACAACTATAGTCTCAGTTCACCTATCATTCTTGTCAACATTCCTACTTCTCACTTTACTAATCAAAGTATCCCTACCTCTGGGGTACTATCACTTACAACTGCTAGCACCGCTATCTTGGTCAATAACATAACTGCTTCCCTCATGACCCTAAAGTCTTCCCTTAACTGAGAAACTGGAGGCTCTGGTGCTGGGGCATCAAAACCTGGCGAAGAAGAACTCGCCGACTGCGGAACAACATCCGGTATAACCTGGGCATAAGCCCTATCAACTCTCTGAGTCTGACTAGTAGCTCCTGCTACTCCTTTGCCCCTCTGGGCGGCTGTTGCCCTCCTTGGAGGCATAACTGTAACACAACAATACGTCAGAGAGGAATTATCTTACTAACACAGCTCTATGGCACGATCTTAGAGTGAGAAGAATAGAAACCAACTCCTAAATGTCCTGTAGCCTCCTGTTTATGGGTGTGGCGCGCAACACACCGATAATCAAGACTCTACTAGACACGGTATGTAAACATTCCGAGGACTGATCGCTCGATACCACTGTCACGCCCGAACCGGGCGTGATCGTGCCCTACCAGGCACCCTTCTACCTTAACAACTAAGTACATTGGAAATTAATAATACTCATTTTTTTTCTTTTAAAACCAACGTACGTACAAGGCAAAGCCGACTAGGCTGCCATATAATATACATAAACAAAAGACACTACATCGCACCGCAGTCCAATCCCACATATGAATACTGCACCTAGGAGTTAAATCGAACTATGACGGACAAGGCCCCAGCACCCATAAATGTACAAAAGCACATCTTGAAGGACTATACCAAAATGATAAACTCGAACAAAGGGAGCTATCCAAAACTCGAGCGGTCCTACACTGCCGATCACCAAATCTGCGTACCTAAACTGCGGCGTGAACGCGGCTTCAAGGAGGTCGAGACGAAGAATGTACCAAGTATGTGAGCGATCTCTTGTAATGAAATCATAATCTAAACAAAGCAGAGACATGTATGATAGCCTACCTACAAGACACAATACATAGCGATCATATCAAGTCGGGGCGCAGCCCTCAAAGTCACTACTCAAATATGACTATGGGTCTCACGCCATAATATCAATCATGCGTGGAATCCTTCCTCAGCTGGCGATCCATGGTGTAATAACACCAATAAGGATACATGAACACCAAGTCCCACCTGTCCTAAATACCTCGTGGTCTCGTGCCCCTAATCCTACTCAGAAAAGCATGACCATAGGGTAACACAAACAAATCCGGGACATATATGATAATCAAAATACAACACCTTGTGCCTTACTACAATGAGTAAGCGGAGTATCCTTACAATATAAAATAGGAAGCTCATGATCAACGCAGACCATCCGCCCGCAGATTATTCAAAGAATCCTATTCACGGGACTATTTCACCCGCATAGGTCGCGTGGACCCGCGTGAGGTATTCCTCGATAGGTCGGACCCGCCCGCACGGGACTATTTCACCCGCGTAAGCCCTTCCGGACTCGCGTGAGGTATTCCTCGCATAGGTGGACGCCGCGTGAGACTATTTCACCCGCGTAAGCCCTTTCGGACTCGCGTGAGGTATTCTCGCATAGGTCGGACCCGCCCGCATGGGACTATTTCACCCGCATAAGCCCTACGGACTCGCGTGAGGTATTCCTCGCATAGTGGACCCGCCGCGTGGGACAATTTCACCCGCGTAAGCCCTACGGACTCGCGTGAGGTATTCCTCGCATCGTGGGTAGCAAATCCACGAATTTGTAACGACCGTTCGGGGCATCGTGCCTTACCGGGCACCCTAGTGACACAACATCGAGTAATCGAACATAAAGACAATACATGAAACCAATGTAAAATGATAGTGAAATAAGAAGACAGGCTAACCAAAAGCGGTTACCTTCAGTATATATATAATAGCAATTCGAACAGTTACAACCCTCTTACAAATTCTGCCCACAACAGTACTACAGACCTCTAAGAAATGATACGACAATAATGGCGGACGGGCCCGCCAAACCCCGAATGTAAACACTTACTACGACAGGACTATACCACCGATAAGCCTCCGAGAAACGGAGCTTCCCTAAAAGTCAACCGTGATCCTAAGGCGAGGATCAACGATCGGTGTACCTTTACCGCGGCATGAACGCACTTCGGGCGAGGTCATAACAAAAGTCGAGTATGTGAAATCAAAATAAGCATCAGTAAATGAAATCATAGTAGTCTATATAAAGCGGAGACATGTATGATAACCAAACTACGATTCACAATAAATAGCGATCATGTCAAGTCGTGGACTCACGCCCTCAAAGTTATCACAATAAAACCGTACGGGGTAAGTACGAAGGCATAGCCGACTACTAAGACCCACAGTACCAAAAATACCGCAAACTGTATCCCGAGGTCTTTCTAGACCGCACCACATGATCGGCCGCCCTCGCCCGCAATATCAATGCGCGTCTATCCTCGAACTCTCGCAGACTCGCATAGGTCACACACGACCGCATGAGGTATTCCTCGAATCATGGTCCTGCACGCTCGAGGTATACCCCGCATCGGGCGCTAACCCGGTATCCGCCTAGGCTCCCGCAACCAGCATAGTCTCAAAAGACCGCATAGTCTCAGCGGATCGCATAGGAATCCCCGCATCAGGCTAAACACGGAATGATCAATCACGAGCTACTGCGACTCGCATAGTCACGAGGACCGCATAGCCGTAAAGACCGCGTCAAGGTGGCAAGCCCTCGGTATAATAAGTCAAAGGGGTATGTGATACAATAACAGTACAACGGGCTTAACGTTTAACAACGTAAGCACAACAAGAATGACCCCCTTACATCACGATCACACAAGATACTAACACACGTAGCATCCTAACATGTTTACTTATCACATCAACAAGAAAGTATTTACAAGGCTATCTCAAACCAACACAATCAAGTTATTCACACAAGGTACTTTATGCTAACAAGTTCGGGTATCTATCCCTAAAGTACTTCATACATTAAAGCTTTTTTAAAAGATCCATTACTTCACAAAAATCACACAATACCCGTAGTATATAAAAATAGAGTGATTATCTTTTTCAAAGTAAATCAATTACTTCTCTTTGTAAAATCAAGTAGCAACATTCTTTTCCAATGTTCAAGCTTGCCTAATTTCCAATGTTCAAGTTTCTCATTTTAGAAAGGTTTCGTAGTTCATAGTCTTATTCATTTAAGAATATAATTCTCCTTTAAACAATCTGAGAAACCTAAGCCTTAAATGTGAGTAGGATATTCTCGTTTATAACAATCTTATTACAGCAACCGTGATCTAGGAAATATCATTTTGTCTCATCTTAGCTTCTATGCAGATGGAAGTTTCTACTGGTTTTAATAATACTTAATTAGTCAAAACATTTCCTTTTATTAACGCTGCAGTGGTTTGTCGATACATTCTGATTTCAAATCAAGAAACATTCTTAAGCCGTTATACCTAACTTCCCATAAAGCTAGTATAACTCTTAAGTTTTCAAAAAACCAAGTATTACTTCTTCTTTCAAAATGATTCAAAAATCTTTTGAAATACTTCAAGTTCTTTATTAACACATAACAAGCCAGTTATAGTTCAAACCAGTTACTTTTTTTTTTAAAACCACATGTATTTTCTTACCAACATAAAGCTGTTATAACCAACTTCCCATAAAGCCGTTATAACACTTTATGTTTCAAACCAATCAAATACATTTAGCACCTGTACGTCTACCGTACTACATAATTCACACATATCATGCTAGAAGAGATAGGAAGAGGTTCACATACCTCGCGACGAGTATCGACTAATAGCAAAACGCTCCAAGTACCTCCAACCGTAGGCTACTCCTTAAGCCAAGTAGATAGCGCCATACGTAGTACTTCAACCTATAAGGCCACAAGGCGCTTATTAACATTTAGGTCTAACCGTAGAACATTCTACAGAAAATTCGGCACCTCCCCGCAACGGCGTAAATCTCTCCTCTATCGAGGCGGCTACGAAGCCAACCAGGGGGTTATACATCTAACCCTAACAGTACAATTCTACTCCACTGCACTACTACACAAGTCTCATGTCTGTACCTATGTAAAACAGTTTAGTACTCTTCTTGAAAAGGTTTCTTATTATTCGGCTTAAGTCCAAAGACATTGCCGACAACAACGTTCAGTTCTATATATACGATACTTCAACTATATAGTCTAACTATCATGTAATTTCCAATTACAATAGAGGACAAGATATTTACCTCGATAAGCCCATAATTATCCGAGTATAAAGTCGATACCGGGCAATCGTTTAGCTCGAACTCGCGCTCCAACCCGCTCCAAACTACCCTTAGAAGTTCTAACCAACTTCTACATACTACTCCAACTAACCATGGAGATTTTCCTTAGGGTTTCGGTTGGGATCGATAAGTATAATAGTATTTACGGCTTTTCAGATAGGTATAACCTTAGAATACAACAAGGTATATGGCTAAGGTAATTGGGCATTATAACAATACTTTGAGAGTATTTCTACCAAGAGGGTATTATACGAAAACAACTAGGCTAGTGGGGTACCACGGCTAGCACCCCAAGGAGGGGTGTATACCTCTACTACCCCACTGTGGCTGGGGAACTCTCGACAAGGAGGGGAAGGCTTTGGGCGAGAACCACAAGAAGGGAGAGGGAGGGGTTTTAACACTTAGAAGCTTTTAGGATGAAGAAAGTCTTCAACATAGAGTGGTATTTATAGGCCAACCAATGGCCAACCAATGGCCAAAATCATGCCAAGTGCAAGGCAAGTGTAGGGCAAGATCTTGCCAAGTGCACCTAACCAACTAACACAAAATATCCTACCAACCCTTGACTATTTCAACCACTTTCGCCAAGCCTTTTTGCCCAAGCCTAACCAATGAGAGGTGACAAGTGTCGCCTCTCTTGGTCCAAAATGTTCGTTTCTCGGAAAAATCCGCAAAAATAAAATATGGCATAGCGGAAATTCCCTACGAAAGTCGTGAAAGCGTTTGGCAAAACGACTCTAACGGTGTTGTGCACAAAATTAAATCGCCAAGCCTACTTGAAGTTCGAATTTCCTCGTCGTCCTGGCAGACATACTGGAACTACGGGGTATAACATTCTCCCCTCCTTAGAAACATTCGTCCCGAATGTTCCTTCTAAGTCTTAAAACAAACGCGCGCCGGTATAGTCCTCACTGCTATACTTACGAAAACAATCCTGCCACGCATGGCCACGGAACCAACTTGCGCAAAATACTTACCTCCAAGTCCACGAGGACACACCTCTAACATCACAAACGCTCCCATCCAAGGGTCTAAAATATAATTCCTTCGTACTTTCTCCATACAAAAGAAATGATCACATCTACGCTCGCCATACACGCTCGCTTCTTCCCTTACGTGTCGTACCCTTCTCGTACACTCGAATTCTTACCACATGATACCACTTTTGTCACTTTTGTCACTTTGCCCGAGGCATAAACCTTCTCAGGCAACCCAACAAATGGTACCGGACTGCATGCGATCACTGCGGCTATCGTACACCCAAACTCTTGAGCATCGCTTGGCTTCAAACTCGGGTTACTACCTCTAACGGGGTCATCATTAACTGGGAACTCTCTGGATGGATTTCCGATACTTCCCGACCATAACAATACGAAAGACCGGACGTACTGCCTCCTAAGTCGGACGACAAGAACTAACATATAGGCAACCTGGCCTATTCTTCACATGAACTCAAAAAGGGCCCAAAGTAACTCGGGCTAAGTTCCCTCTGTTTTTCCAAAACTCGTCACACCCTATCCGGGGTGGTACCTTCAAGAAGACCGATCAACTGAACTCTGGCGTCGCCGATTATCCATACGATTTCCGAGCCGCCGAACTTCTTAGACAAGCTTCTCACTATCCACGATCTGCTGGAACAAGCTCGAACCAATGCGAACCTTGCCAACATCGAACCAATCGGCAAGAACTTACACTTCCGCCCTTACAAGGCTTCATAAGGCGACATCCGAACACTGAAATGGTAGCTTAAACGCTCCCTCTACAGGAGACAACAAGTCCCACAACTACCCCTGAAATCCACACACTGGCCCGAGGGCGAATGCGATCCCGAGACTCGGCGAGTTCTTAACACATGCACGTAAAACTTCCGAAACAAAACAGCCATAACCTGGCTCCACCATGCGCCATAAGGTGAAGGTAGGCACCGTGCAGCCCTACAACCTTTCGATAACTCAACACGGCCGAGTAAGCGGTCTGACCGAAAAACACGATGGGCTGCCCCATCGCCCGACCAGCGGTCGAACGCATCCACGAACTCGTATCTTGGTTAACTAAACTTGGGCCTAACACCCTGCGTGATCCCACCACGCGGAGCACCACAACCGACCCCACCAACAAGCGGTCGCGGGTTGACCCGCAATGCGCCTCAACCCGACCGAACGCCGCAATACTAGCTCGAAGGAAAACTCTCGCTAATCACGTTACGAAAACCTAGCGGTCTTTTTAGCTCAACTACCTCTTTCATTTCACACTACTCGGGGACTTATCCCACAACATAGCTCACGTGCACTATGCACTCCTATAAGGATCAAACATAACACTACACCTTTACGAGATGGCCTTACCTCTAAGGTCTCTGCGTATAAAGCTCTAAGGCTCACACTTTCTATCCTCAACATCTTACTTGGTTAAACAACCATGATCTAATCAAAACTAACACCTCGCTATCGAACATAGCACTTAAGGTATACTCACGATCACATAAACAAAACTCTAGAGGGTTAAAGATATACGTAACTCTTCGTTTCACTCCTTAATCGTTCTAATCAAACCCGCCTGCAGCGCGCATAGTTGAGGAGATGACAAACTACCCACCGATCACGAAGGCTAAGTCCTCCTTACTAGGACACTCTTTCGACATTAGACCCTGACGGTCATAGGTACAACAAGTACCAACTAAAAGACGACATTCCCCGGGATGACGTCTGTCACACTGTGAACCGGAAGCCCTGGAGTTCTGGCCAACTCCTGCACACCCCGAACGTCCTGAAATTCGTGGAAGACCACTGCCTTTGGTGGATGTGCATAATCTAATCTGTTGGTGGTGACTCACCTCGAAAGTTACCAAAGGACCTTCTTTGCTCGCCCTCTTCTGTTGTCCTTCGTTAACCCGTCGATCTCTACGTTTCTCGGCCTGCTGCGCATAAGTCCGTACACAGGCCATGCTCAAGCCTAACTGAAGGATTACCCTTTGCACAACCTTCTCTTAGGTAGTCATCAAGACTCGCGATACATCGGTATACTCTCTGGTAGCCAAATCCATAGCTAGTAACAGGGTCGCCTCTTTGCAATCTATATTCACTGTTCCCGATCGTGGAACCGAAGATTCAAATATCATGGCCGCAGTAGGAACTGCCGCCGCCGTGCTAAACTTTACTGGGGCTAGTGATGTCGCCGAAATCCCCGAATGAAGCACCTAACTCAGGTGATGATTGGGCCTGTGCCCTCGTAACCCTCTGGACTCTACTCGCAGCTCCCACGCTTTGCCTCTCACAGGCGGGTTGCCTACGCGGAGGCATAACGGTAAGGGAAAGAAATACGTTTAGAGGGTCCAACTTACAACACAGCTCTAAGGCACGATCTCAGAGTGAGAAGAATAGAAACCAATCCTAAATACCCTATAGCCTCCTGATTATTGGTGTGGTGCACAACACACCGATAATCAAGACTCTACTGGATACGGTCTGTAGACACTTTCCGAGGATTAACTGCTCTGATACCACTTTTGTAACGACTGCCCGGCCTGCATCGTGCCTTACCGGGCACCCTAGTGACACAACATCAGAGTAATCAGCGGAACATAAAGACAATACATGAAACCAATGTAAAATGATAGTGAAATAAGAAGACAGGCTAACCAAAAGCGGTTACCTTCAGTATATATATAATAGCAATTCGAACAGTTACAACCCTCTTACAAATTCTGCCCACAAGATTACTCTGGACCTAAGAAATGATACGACAATAATGGCGGGGCGGGGCCCGAACCCCGAATGTAAACACTTACTGACGGGGACTATACCACCGATAAGCCTCGAGAAACGGAGCTTCCCAACTGACGTGATCCTAAGAGCGAGGATCAACGGCGGTGTACCTTTACTGCGGCATGAGCGCGAAGCGAGGTCGATCTGCAGTGCGAGTATGTGGCTGAAAATAAATCGTAAATGAAATCATAGTAGTCTATATAAAGCGGAGACATGTATGATAACCAACTACGATTCACAATAAATAAGCGATCATGTCAAGTCGGGGACTCACGCCTCAAAGTTATCACAATAAAACCGTGCAGGGGTAAATGCGAAGGCATAGCCGACTACTAAGACCAGCGATGCCAAAAATACCATAAGCGTATCCGAGGTCTTTCTAGACCGCACCACATGATCGAAGTTGGCCTCGCCCGCAATATCAATGTGCGCGTCTATCCTGGAACTCGCAGCTCGCATAGGTCACCTGCGGACCGCATGAGGTATTCCTCGAATCATGGTCCTGCATCGCGAGGTATACCGCATCGAAGCGGATAACCCTCGGTATCCGCCTAGGCTCCGACCCGCATAGTCTCAAAAGACCGCATAGTCTCAACAGACCGCATAGGGAATCCCCCGCATCAGGCTAAATACCCGGAATGATCAATCCTGGAGCTCCCGCACTCCGCATAGTCACGAGGACTGCATAGGCGTAAAGACCGCGTCAAGGGTGGCAAGCCCTCGGTATAATAAGTCAAAGGGTATGTGATACAATAACGATACAGCGGGCTTAACGTTTAACAACGTAAGCACAACAAGAATGACCCCTTACATCACGATCACACAAGATACTAACACACGTAGCATCCTAACATGTTTACTTATCACATCAACAAGAAAGTATTTACAAGGCTATCTCAAACCAACACAATCAAGTTATTCACACAAGGTACTTTATGCTAACAAGTTCGGGTATCTATCCCTAAAGTACTTCATACATTAAAGCTTTTTTAAAAGATCCATTACTTCACAAAAATCACACAATACCCGTAGTATATAAAAATAGAGTGATTATCTTTTTCAAAGTAAATCAATTACTTCTCTTTGTAAAATCAAGTAGCAACATTCTTTTCCAATGTTCAAGCTTGCCTAATTTCCAATGTTCAAGTTTCTCATTTTAGAAAGGTTTCGTAGTTCATAGTCTTATTCATTTAAGAATATAATTCTCCTTTAAACAATCTGAGAAACCTAAGCCTTAAATGTGAGTAGGATATTCTCGTTTATAACAATCTTATTACAGCAGCCGTGATCTAGGAAATATCATTTTGTCTCATCTTAGCTTATGCGGATGGAAGTTTCTCTTGGTTTTAATAATACTTAATTAGTCAAAACATTTCCTTTTATTAGCTGCGATGGTTTGTCGATACACATTACGATTTCAAATCGATAAAACATTCTTAAGCCGTTATACCTAACTTCCCATAAAGCTAGTATAACTCTTAAGTTTTCAAAAAACCAAGTATTACTTCTTCTTTCAAAATGATTTAAAAATCTTTTGAAATACTTCAAGTTCTTTATTAACACATAACAAGCCAGTTATAGTTCAAACCAGTTACTTTTTTTTTAAAACCACATGTATTTTCTTACCAACATAAAGCTGTTATAACCAACTTCCCATAAAGCCGTTATAACACTTTATGTTTCAAACCAATCAAATACATTTAGCACCTGTACGTCTACCGTACTACATAATTCACACATATCATGCTAGAAGAGATAGGAAGAGGTTCACATACCTCGCGACGAGTATCGACTAATAGCAAAACGCTCTAAGTACCTCCAACCGTAGGCTACTCCTTAAGCCAATTAGATCGCGCCATACGTAGTACTTCAACCTATAAGGCCACAAGGCGCTTATTAACATTTAGGTCTAACCGTAGAACATTCTGAGAAAATTCGTGCACGCACACATGGCGTAAATCTCTCTCTATCGGTAGGCTACCAAGCCAACCAGGGGTTATACATCTAACCCTACGGTACAATTCTACTCACGGTACTACTACACAAGTCTCTGTAATGTCTGACCCTATGTAAAAACAGTTTAGTACTCTTCTTGAAAAGGTTTCTTATTATTGGGCTTAAGTCCAAAGACATTGCCGACAACAACGTTCAGTTCTATATATACGATACTTCAACTATATAGTCTAACTATCATGTAATTTCCAATTACAATAGAGGACAAGATATTTACCTCGATAAGCCCATAATTATCCGAGTATAAAGTCGACTCGGGCAATCGTTTAGCTCCACTCGTGCGCTCAACCCGCTCCAAACTACCCTTAGAAGTTCTAACCAACTTCTACATACTACTCCAACTAACCATGGAGATTTTCCTTAGGGTTTCGGTTGGTGACTGACGGTAAGTATAATAGTATTTCTGGGCTTTTCGTATAGGTATAACCTTAGAATACAACAAGGTATATGGCTAAGGTAATTTGGGCATTATAACAATACTTTTGAGAGTATTTCTACCAAGAGGGGGGTATTATACGAAAACAACTAGGCTAGGGGTACCCGGCTAGCACCCCGAGAGGGGGTGTATACCCCTCGGCCTACCCCACTAGGGGGGGGAACTCTCGGCCAAGGGGGAGGGGGAAGGCTTTTGGACGAGAACCACAAGAAGGGAGAGGGAGGGATTTTAACACTTAGAAGATTTTAGGATGAAGAAAGTCTTCAACATAGAGTGGTATTTATAGGCCAACCAATGGCCAACCAATGGCCAAGATCATGCCAAGTGCAAGGCAAGTGTAGGGCCAAGATCTTGCCAAGTGCACCCTAACCAACTAACACAAAAATATCCTACCAACCCTTGACTATTTCAACCACACTTTCGGCCAAGCCTTTTACCGTCCAAGCCTAACCAATGAGAGGGTGACAAGTGTCGCCCTCTTGTTGGTCCAAAATGTTTCGTTTCTCGGAAAAATCCGCAAAAATAAAATATGGCATAGCCGGAAATTCCCCTACGAAGTGTGAAAGCGTTTGGCTAAAACGACTCTAGCAGGGTGTTGTGCACAAAATTAAATCGGCCAAGCCTACTTGAAGTTCGAAATTTCCTATGTCGTCCTGCGTACATACTGCAAATACGGGTATAACATTAATGTTACACCAGGTGTATGCAGGCGTGTTTAAGAACGTGCGTAAGAACTCGCAGTGTTGAAATTGAGACTTGTAAAAATTTATCTAATTATGAAATTGTCGGAAAACATATTATTATGGCGAATGGGAGGGTGACACGTGTCACCCCCAGATATGATGCCTTGGACGATTTTTGCAAGGGCTAAAGGGTCATTGGACCTTTGTTAGCAAGACAAGTCTTGCAACTTGAAAGCTTGACATGTTTGACTTAGTCAAGGGGACAATTAGTCTTGATATTTGTTAAGACCTCATCCTAGCCAACCATTTGTGCACACCTTGACCCTCCATGTCCCTATATAATACTAGTAGCAAGACAAGAGTTCCACACTTAGCTAAAATTCACAAAAAATTGTAGAACATGAGAGGGAGGCTCAAGGGTTGGGCATCCATAAGAGGGAAAAAATTTGTTTGTTGTCGATAATCTCCCACTTTAAACCAAGGTTCCTAAGTGTATTGTGAGTATATCTCAATAGAAAAATCCGGAAAAAGAGAGTTTTCAGTATTAGTCGCAAGGTGAAAACCTAATGGCTTTTCTAGGTTTTGGTTGGAAGTTTGAAGGAAAATTGTTGGTATGGTTCTAAGGGTCTCAGTAGCGGATTGAAGTATCTTGGAGAGTCTCTAAGTTGCTAAGAGCGACTTGATTTGAAGATTGGATTGAGATTCGTTGAGGTATAATCTTGTTCTTTGAAGTGTTACAAGATTATTTATATTGTTGTTAGCCTTACTTGTTGCTAGCATGAAGTATATGTATTGAAGTTTATAAGGATTATGGATTGATTGTAGCCTTGAAAATCCGAAAAGTAATGTAAGCCATGTTTAGTTGGATTACAATTTGGTCGTTGATTAGAATCGTCGCATGTTATTAACTTGAAGATTGTAGTAGTTATAATTGGTTGCGACTTGATATCATGTTATACTAAAATTTGGATTGAAATGGAAATTGGATAAGAATTGATGTTGTAGTACTTCAAAGTTAGCCGAATTAGCCTAGTAAGTTGTATTAACTTGATATCGTTTGTGGTGAGCCAATTGGGGCTGTTTGGTTATTTCATTTGTATTGGACTACCTTATAGATTGTGGTGAGCCAATTGGGGTTGTTTGGTTATTGTATTCGGCCTTGAAAAAGGTGGCAAAGTAAGTAAAAACAAAGGAAGTGCTGTCCGATTTTCCGTAGAATTTAGTGACGTAGCACTTAGAATATTCTACGTGTGAAGTAAGAAGGTTAATGGACGTATTGTAACCATTATAGGTTGAAGTACTAAGTATAGCGTATCCTACTTGGAGAGTGGAATAGCTATCAAGGTTGAGGTACTTTGGAGCATTTTGCTACTTGTCGACAATCGTCGCGAGGTATGTGAACCTCTTCCTTCCTTTGGCATGCTTCTATGTATGGAATATACTTGTGGTATCATTTCATGTTTCCTTCTACTCTTAGAAGTTAAGAGGTAGTTGTGTGATTTACTCTATGGAGAACTTTTCCTATCTTTTGAGCATGACTAGTTGCACGTATGTAGTACGGTAGACGTACAAGACTATGACATTCTTTACTTGTTTTATGTAATGCCAAGTCGGGTGAGTTAGGAGATTAACTCGCTTCTTTGAAAGTATAAAGGATGTCTTAAGTTTTATTAAGGTTAAGGGACTTAAAGAGTTTTAAAGTATGTGATACTTGTTAGTTTAAATGTATAAGTCCTTGGATAGGAAATTGTATATGGCTAAGGTATAAAGTGAATATAACGGCTTTATGGGAAGTTGGTTATACATGATTTATGGAAAGATAAATGACTTGACTTTAGTAAAAGGCAACTTGATTTTCTGGCATCAATTGCCTAGGGTTTTATAATAAAAGGAGTCACTTGTTTTCAAATGGTTAAGAGACTAATTGTATTTTTGAAAGTTATGAGAATTGATTTGAAAGTATATAATACTTGGTTTCAAAAAGTAGAGGTCTCTTGGTTATAAAAGGAACGTGTTAGTCTAAACCATAAAGGGTTATAACGGCTTTATGGGAAGTTGGTTATAACGGATTTATGGAAGATTAAGAGAATGGTTTTCTTTAGTAAAGTAATCAAAGGAATAACTTGTATTAGGTAAGGGCAAATTGGTTTAAAGGTACCAATTGCTTAAGGTTTTTAATAAAGAAGTCACTTGTTTTAGAAGCCGGTAATTGTATTTCTAAAAAGGTATTGTGACTTGTCTTGAAAGGTGGATAAGACTTGATACTACGTGTTATACCCCGTATTTCCAGAGTATGTACGCGGGGACGTACGTAGAAAAGTTTGTGCCTTAAAGTGCTTGGCCGAATTTTATTTGTGCATAACACTTTGGTTTAGTCGTTTTTGAAAGCGTTTTCCACGACTTTCGTAGGGAATTTCGGCTATGTCATTTCTAATTTTTGCGGATTTTTCCGAGAGGCGAAACATTTTGGACCAACGAGAGGCGACACTTGTCACCCTACAGTTGGTGGGAGTGTGATAAGCATGGGACTAATTGGGTGAGTTTTGTCAAGTAGTAGGTAGGATATTTTGTGTGCAAGTTGGCTATGTACACATGCCCAAATCTTGGCCTTACACTTGTGTAGCACTTGGCTCAATCTTGGCCATTGGTTGGCCTTCACTTGGCCTATAAATACCCGTCCCTTTGAAGACTTATTCATCCATTCCTAAATAATCCTAAGTGTTAAAATCCCTCCTCTCCCTCTTGTTGACTCGTCCAAGAGCCTCTCCCCTTTGAAAGGCCCTGGCCGAGAGCCCTCTCCCACTCCTAGTAGTGTGGCGTGGGGTACCCCTAGCCTTGTTGCTTTCGTATAATACCCCTTTGTGGTGTAGAAATACTCTCAAAGTATTGTTATAATGCCCAAATTACCTTAGCCATATACCTTGTTGTATTCTAAGGTTATACCTATCTGAAAAGCCCGAAAATACTATTATACTTAGTCATACCACCGAAACCCTAAGGAAAATCTCCATGGTTAGTTGGAGTATTGTGTAGAAGTTGGTTAGAACTTCTAAGGGTGGTTTAGACCGGGTTGGAGCGCTCGGAGTTGGAGCTAAACGATTTCCCAGGATCGACTTTAACTAGGATAATTATGGGCTTATCGAGGTAATTATCTTGTCCCTCTATTGTAATTGGATATTACATATTGTTAGAATATATAGTTGAAGTATACTATATATAGAACTGAACGTAGTATCGGCGATGTCTTTTGACTTAAGCCTGAATAATACTTACGGCAATGTCTTGCGACTTAAGCCTGAATTGAAAGAAGAATACTGAACTGTAATTACATAGGGCTGTATTCTGATGAGACTTGTGTAGTAGTACCGTGAAGTAGAATTGTACTGTTAGGGTTAGATGTATAACCCCGGTTGGCTTGGTAGCGGCCTCGATAGAGGAGGAGATTTCTGTTGTTGCGGGGAGAGTCTTTGCGAATTTTGGTAGAATGTTCTACGATGAGATCTAAATGTTAATAAGCGCCTTGTGGCCTTATAGGTTGAAGTACTACGTGTGGCGCGATCTACTGGCAAGGAGTAGCCGACGTTTGGAAGTACTTGGGCGTTTGCTATTAGTCGATACTCGTCGCGAGGTATGTGAACCTCTTCCTATCTCTTCTAGCATGATATGTGTGAACTATGTAGTGCGGTGAGCGTACGTGTGCTAAACGTATTTGGTTGATTTAAAACATAAAGTGTTATAACGGCTTTATGGGATGTTGGTTATAATGACTTTATGTTGGTAAGAAAATACTTGTGTCTTTAAAAGGTAAGCGATCCGAACTATAAGCGGCTTGTTATGTGTTAATAAAGAACTTGAAGTATTTCAAAAGATTTTTGAATCATTTTGAAAGAAGAAGTAATATACTTGGTTTTGAAAAACTTAAGAGTTATACTAGCTTTATGGGAAGTTAGGTATAACGGCAGAATGTTTTCTTGATTTGAATCGAATGTGTATCGACAAACCAACTGCGGCGTTAATAAAAGGGAAATGTTTTGACTAATTAAGTATTATTAAAACGGTAGAAGCTTCCATCTGCATAGAAGCTAAGATGAGACAAAATGATATTTCCTAGATCATGGTCAGCTTTGTAATAAGATTGTAATAAACAAGAATATCCTACTCATATAAGGCTTAGGTTTCTCAGTTGTTTAAAGGAGAATTATATTCTTAAATGAATAAGACTATGAACTACGAAACCTTTCTAAAAATGAGAAACTTGAACATTGGAAATTAGGCAAACTTGAACATTGGAAAAGAATGTTGCTACTTGATTTTACAAAGAGAAGTAATTGATTTTCTTTAAAAGATAATCACTCTATTTTCATATACTACGTATTGTGTGACTTTTGTGAAAGTAACGTATCTTTTAAAGAGTTAATGTATGAAGTACTTTGGGGATAAAAACCGATCTTGTTGATCATATAGTAGGAAGTACCTTGTGTGAACAACTTGATTGTATTGGTTGTGATAGCCTTGTAATACTTTCTTGTTGCTTTGATAAGTAAGCGTGTTAGGATGCTACGTGTGTTAGTATCTTGTGATGTTTGTGTAAAGGGTTTCTTGATTGTGCTTATTAACTATCGGTCGTTATGATAGTATTGTGGAATTCATCTCTTGAGATGATTCCGGGTTAAGCGCCCTCCGTCTGCGGGGTAGACTCAGCGATGCAGGACCATGATTCGAGAATACCTCATGCGGGTCTGAGGGCCTATGCGGGCTACGAGTTCCGTGTTAGCGTCGTCCTTTATGGGCACGCGGTCCTGTGGCCACGCGGACTCGGAAGTCGGGGCGATCTGGGAGTAGCTACCCTCGACGCGGGAATACCTCATGCGGGCGATGAGATTGGCCTATCGCGGGCTGCGGGAGTTCCAGGGTTAGACGCGTACATTGATCCTGCGGGCAAGTGTCCAGCATTGATCATGTGACGGTCTAGACAGATCTTATGATACAGTTCATGACCTTGTTGGTACTGTGGGTTTTTAGTAGTCGGATATGCCTTCGTACTTACCCCGTACAGTTTTATTATGACACAGGTGGGACCTGGTGTTCATGTGTGTTCCTTGGTGCTTTTATATCATAAACTGCGTGATGAGGAAGGTATTCCACGGGCATGATTGATGTTGTGGGCGAGACCCATTGTTATACTTGAGTGATGACTTGAGGCGTGAGTCCCCAACTTGACATCGCTTTGTTGTAAGCAGTAGTTTGGTTATCATACATGTCTCTGCTTTATATGATCGCTATGATTTCATTTACGATATGTATTTTGATTTCACATACTCTGCACTGTTATCGACCTCCTTGGGCTGCGTTCATGCCGCAGTTGAGGTACACGATCGTTGATCCTAGCTCTCGGTCATTTCACGTTTGGGAAGCTCGTTTCTCGGAGGCTTATCGATGGTATAGTCCCCTGCGTCGTAAGTGTTTACATTCGGGTTTGGCGGGGCCCTGTCCCGCCATTGTTGTCGTATCATTCTTAGAGTCTGTAATCTTGTTGTGGCGGGGTTTGTAAAAAGATTAAACCGCTCATGTTGAAAAAGTTGTCATTTTTATATATCGAAAGGCAAGTTTTTCTCAATTATTGTTTCATATTTCATAATATGTCTTGTATCGTTTTATATTCCGTGATTACTGATGTATGTCTACTGGGTGCCCGGTAAGGCACGATCCACGGGCGAGTTCGGTCGTGACAAAAGTGGTATCGAGCGCTTAATCCTCGGAAAGTGTCTACGACCGTATCGATGAAGTCTTGATTATCGGTGTGTTGTGCACCACACCAATAATCGTGAGGCTATAGGATATTTAGGATTGGTTTCTATTCTTCTCACTCACGAGATCGTGCCTTAGAAATGTTGTAAGTTGGACCTCTAACGTAAATTCTTTCCTTATCGTTATGCCTCGCGTGGGCAACCCGGCCTAGGAGGCGCGGCGAGGAGCCGCGAGTAAGTCTGAGGGTTACGTGGGCACAGCCCAATTATCACCTTAGGTGGTGCTTCATTCGGGAGTTCTGCGACGCCACTAGCCCAGTGAGTTTGCCGCAGCGGCGATCCTGCTGCGGCCATGATATATGAACGCCCGATTCCACGGCCAGAACAGAATTTAGATTGCAAAGAGCGACCTGTTATTAGCTATAGATTTGGCTACGGGAGTATACCGATGTCTGCGAGTCTTGAGGACTATCTAAAGAGGTTGTGCAAGAGTAATTCTTGATTAGGCTTGAGCATGGCACGTATGCGGGCTTATGCGCAGCCGAGACGTGTAGAGATCGGCAGTTAACGAAGGACACCGAGAAGAGGGCGAGCAAGGTCCTTTAGTAACTTTTGGCGAGTCGCCTCACGTGAATAGATTATGCACATCCACGGCTGCCGAGGTCCTCCACGAATTTCGGGGCGTTCGGTACGCGGGAGTTAGTCGAGCTCGAGCTTAGGTTCACAGATACGTAGGTTCCGGCCATCGGATTCGCTTTTTCGATGTTCACAATGTGGCAGCGCCATCGTGGAATGTCGTCTTTTAGTTGGTGCGTGTTGTACCTATGACCGTCGAGTGCATTGTCGAAAGAGTGTCCTTGCGGGAGGACTTAGCCTTTAGGATCGGTGGGTAGTTCGTCATCTCCCAGCTATAGCTACGCCCTGCAGGCGAGTTTGATTAGAACGACTAAGGGAGTGAAGCGATGAACATAGATCTATCCTTAACCCTAGAGTTTTGTATAGGTGATAAGGTGAGTATACCTTAGGTGCTATGTTACGATAGCATGTGTTAGTTGTGATTTGAAATCATGGTTGTTTAACCGAGTAAGATTTTGGGGATAGAGAAAGTGTGAGCCTTAGAGCTTTATACGTAGAGACCTTAGAGGTGAGGCCATCTCGAGAAAAGGTGTAGTGTTATGTTTGACCACTTATCGGAGTGCATAGTGCGTGAGTTATGTTGGGACAGGTCCACTAGTAGTGTGGAATGAAAGAGGGTAGTTGAGCTAAGAAGGCCTAGGTTTAAATAGCGTGATTAGTGAGATTGTTCGGTTCGGGAGCTAGTATGATGCGCGTTGCGGGTCGGGTTGAGGCCACGTTGCGGGTCAACCCGCGGCGGTTTAGTGGTGGGGTCGGTTGTGGTGGTCCCGCGTGTTAGGGTTGTGAGGGTGTTAGGCCCAAGTTTAGTTAACCGTCTGAGTTCGTGGATGCGTTCGACGATGGTCGGGCGATGGGCGAGCCATCATGTTCTTCGATCGAGACCGTTTACTCACCGTGTTGAGTTATCGAGAAAGGTTGTAAGGCTGCGCGGGGTGCCTACCTTCACCTTAAGATGACAGTGAAGCCAGGTTGTGGCTATTTTTCGCCTTCTAAAGTTTACGTGCAGGGTTAAGAACTTCGGTGAGTCTCGAATCGCATTCGCCTCGGGCGGTCGTGGATTTCGAGGTAGTCGTGGGGATTGTTGTCTCTGTGGAGGAAGTGTTTAAGCTACCATTTTAGTGTTCGGATATCGCTTTGTGAAGCCTTGTAGGCGGAAGTGTAAATTGCGGCCGATTGGTTCGATGTTGGCAAGGTTGATTAGTTGGTTGAGCTTGTTCCACAGATCATGGATAGTCTGAAGCTTGTCTAGAAGAAGTTCTGGCGGCTCGGAGGAATTGTGCGGATAATCGGCACGACGCTTAGAGTTGAGTTGACGGTCGGTCTTGAAGCGTACCACCGGGTTGGGTGTGACGAGTTTGGAATCTGAGAGGAACTTAGTCCGAGTTACTTTGGGCCGCACGAGTTCATGTGAAGAATAGGCGGGTTGCCTATATGTTAGCTTTTGTCGTCCGACTTAGGAGGCTGTACGTCCGGTCTCTCGTATTGTTATGATCGGGAAAAGTATCGGAGATCCATCCAGAGTGTTCCCACTTAATGATGACCACGTTAGAGATAGCAGCCCCGAGTTTTGGGGCTGAAGCGATGCTCGAGAAATGTGGAAAGAGTTCGAGTATCGACATCCTCGGGGATCATGGCGGCCGGTACCATTTGTTGGGTCGTCGGAGCAAGGCTCGCGACAAAGGGACAAAAGTGGTGCCATTTGTTGGGTCGCCTGAGAAGGTTAATGCCTCAGGCAAAGTGACAAAGTGGTATCTACGAGTAAAGAGAAGTGAGCATGTATGGCGAGCATAGGTGTGATCGTTTCTTTTGTAGAGAGAAGTGCGAAGGAAGTATATTTTAGACCCGAGAGAGGTGGTTGTGGTGATGTTAGAGGTGTTTCCTCGTGGACTTGGATATAAGTATTTTGCTTGATTGTTTACGTGGCCATGTGTGGCGAGTTTGTTCTCGTAAGTATAGTAGTGAAGACTATCTTGTAGCGCGTTGTTTGAGACTTAGAAGGAACATTCGGGATGAATGTTTCTAAGGAGGAGAATGTTATACCGTATTTCAGTATGTACGAGGGCGACGTAGAAAAGTTTGTGCCTTAAAGTGCTTGGCGAATTTTATTTGTGCATAACACCGGTTTGAGTCGTTTTTAGTGAAACGTTTTCCACAACTTCGTAGGGAATTTCCGCTATGTCATTTCTAATTTTTGCGGATTTTTCAGAGGCGAAACATTTTGGACCAACGAGAGGCGACACTTGTCACCCTCTAGTTGGTGGGAGTGTGGTAAAGCATGGGACGAATTGGGTGAGTTTTGTCAAGTAGTAGGTAGGATATTTTGTGTGCAAGTTGGCTATGTACACATGCCCAAATCTTGGCCTTACACTTGTGTAGCACTTGGCTCAATCTTGGCCATTGGTTGGCCTTCACTTGGCTATAAATACCCATCCCTTTGAAGACTTATTCATCCATTCCTAAATAATCCTAAGTGTTAAAATCCCTCCTCTCCCTCTTGTTGACTCTCGTCCAAGAGCCCCTCTCCCCTTTGAAAGGCCCTGGCGAGAGCCCTCTCCCACTCCTAGTAGTGTGGCCGTGGTACCCACTAGCCTTGTTGCTTTCGTATAATACCCCGCTGTGGTGTAGAAATACTCTCAAAGTATTGTTATAATGCCCAATTACCTTAGCCATATACCTTGTTGTATTCTAAGGTTATACTATCTGAAAAGCCAGAAAATACTATTATACTTAGTCGATCCACAAAACCGAAACCCTAGGAAAATCTCCATAGTCCGTTGGAGTATTGTGTAGAAGTTGGTTAGAACTTCTAAGGGTGGTTTAGATGGGTTGGAGCGCTCGGAGTTGGAGCTAAACGATTTCCCAAGATCGACTTTAACTAGGATAATTATGGGCTTATCGAGGTAATTATCTTGTCTCTCTATTGTAATTGGATATTACATATTGTTAGAATATATAGTTGAAGTATACTATATATAGAATGAACGTAGTATCGTGATGTCTTTTGACTTAAGCTGAATAATACTTACGGCAATGTCTTGCGACTTAAGCCCGAATTGAAAGAAGAATCTTGAACTGTAATTACATAGAGTTTGTATTACATGAGACTTGTGTAGTAGTCTAGTGAAGTAGAATTGTACGTTAGGGTTAGATGTATAACCCCTGGTTGGCTTGGTAGCCGGCCTCGATAGAGGAGGAGATTTACGCTGTTGCGGGGGGGGGGAGGTGCTGCCGAATTTTTGGTAGAATGTTCTACGATGAGATCTAAATGTTAATAAGCGCCTTGTGGCCTTATAGGTTGAAGTACTACGTGTGGCGCGATCTACTTGGCTTAAGGAGTAGCCGACGTTTGGAAGTACTTGGAGCGTTTTGCTATTAGTCGATACTCGTCGCGAGGTATGTGAACCTCTTCCTATCTCTTCTAGCATGATATGTGTGAACTATGATGCGGTAGGCGTCGTGTGCTAAGCGTATTTGGTTGATTTAAAACATAAAGTGTTATAACGGCTTTATGGGAAGTTGGTTATAACAGCTTTATGTTGGTAAGAAAATACTTGTGGTCTTTAAAAGGTAACTGATTTGAACTATAACTGGCTTGTTATGTGTTAATAAAGAACTTGAAGTATTTCAAAAGATTTTTGAATCATTTTGAAAGAAGAAGTAATATACTTGGTTTTTGAAAAACTTAAGAGTTATACTAGCTTTATGGGAAGTTAGGTATAACGGCTTAAGAATGTTTTACTGATTTCGGAAATCAGAATGTGTATCGACAAACCAACTGCGGCGTTAATAAAAGGGAAATGTTTTGACTAATTAAGTATTATTAAAACCGATGAAGCTTCCATCTGCATAGAAGCTAAGATGAGACAAAATGATATTTCCTAGATCATGGCTGCTGTAATAAGATTGTAATAAACAAGAATATCCTACTCACATATAAGGCTTAGGTTTCTCAGATTGTTTAAAGGAGAATTATATTCTTAAATGAATAAGACTATGAACTACGAAACCTTTCTAAAAAATGAGAAACTTGAACATTGGAAATTAGGCAAACTTGAACATTGGAAAAGAATGTTGCTACTTGATTTTACAAAGAGAAGTAATTGATTTTCTTTAAAAAGATAATCACTCTATTTTCATATACTACGGGTATTGTGTGACTTTTGTGAAAGTAACGTATCTTTTAAAGAGTTAATGTATGAAGTACTTTGGGGATAAAAACCCGATCTTGTTGATCATATAGTAGGAAGTACCTTGTGTGAACAACTTGATTGTATTGGTTGTGATAGCCTTGTAATACTTTCTTGTTGCTTTGATAAGTAAACGTGTTAGGATCTACGTGTGTTAGTATCTTGTGATGTTTGTGTAAAGGGTTTCCCGATTGTGCTTATTAACTATCGATCGTTATGATAGTATTGTGGCATTCATCTCTTGAGATGATTCGGGTTAAGCGCCCTCCGACGCGGTAGATGCAGGACCATGATTCGAGAATACCTCATGCGGGTCTGAGGGCCTATGCGGAGCTACGAGTTCGAGTTAGCGTCGTCCTTTATGGGCGTGCGGTCGCGTGGCCCGTGCGGACTCGGAAGTCGGGGCGATGCGGGAGTAGCTACCCTCGATGCGGGAATACCTCATGCGGGCGATGAGATTGGCCTATGCGGAGTGCGGGAGTTCGAGGTTAGACGCGTACATTGATCTTTGCGGGCAAGTGGCGGCTTTGATCATGTGACGGTCTAGACAGATCTTATAATCTGATTCATGACCTTGTTGGTGCGTAGGTTTTAGTAATCGGCTATGCCTTCGTACTTACCGTCTGATTTTATTATGACACAGGTGGGACTGGTGTTCATGTGTGTTCCTTGGTGCTTTTATATCATAGATGCCAGCGATGAGGAAGGTATTCCACGGGCATGATTGATGTTGTGGGCGAGACCCATTGTTATACTTAGTGATGACTTGAGGCGTGAGTCCCTAACGACATGGCGCTTTGTTGTAAAGCGTAGTTTGGTTATCATACATGTCTCTGCTTTATATGATCGCTATGATTTCATTTACGATATGTATTTTGATTTCACATACTAAATTTTTGTTATCGACCTCGCTTGGCTGCGTTCATCTGCGAGTTGAGGTACACGATCGTTGATCCTAGCTCTCGGTCAGATTTGTTTGGGAAGCCGTTTCTCGGAGGCTTATCGGTGGTATAGTCCGCTGCCGTCGTAAGTGTTTACATTCGGGGTTTGGCGGGGCCCTGTCCGCCATTGTTGTCGTATCATTCTTAGAAGTGCGAGAAATCTTGTTGTGGCGGGGTTTGTAAAAGGATTAAACTGTTCATGTTGAAAAAGTTGTCATTTTTATATATGCCGAAAGACAAGTTTTTCTCAGATTATTGTTTCATATTTCATAATATGTCTTGTATCGTTTTATATTCCGCTGATTACTCTGATGTATGTCTACTTGGGTGCCCGGGGTAAGGCACCAGTCACGGGCCCGGGTTCGGGTCGTGACACTACGGTTGTTAGTATCGGGGAAGTTTTATTGGGAAAGGAGTCTTTTTAAAAGAATGTACGTACGTAGTACTTTGGCTTGATTAATTGAGAATTTGCCTATATGTGCTGGTAATAGCCTTTGAGTGCAAGTATTATGTTTTATTACGTTGCCGCGACTCTCGGTTGGAGGGCCGACTGTCTTGTTGTAAATTCTTGGGACGTCACAAGCGGTGATGTGGAATTCCACGGGTATGTTTCCGTTATTTGTGGTACTTGGGTTAAATTCCCGGATTTTATAATGACATGATTAATGCCTTAAGTAAACAAAAATGAGAGTGTATATGAACAAGCTAATAAGAAGTTAGGGGATTTCTTAACTTGCTTATGTTATGTATGGTAAGCCGGTGGTGCTTATGTTATGTATGATAAGTCGGTAGTGCTTATGTTATGTATGATAAGCCGGTAGGGCTTATATTATGTATGATGGCCGGTTGAGTTAGGGTAAGAGTATAAATGAGGGTAAACCCCAAGGCGTTATACCACCTTCTTGGGGTAAGAGTATAAATGAGGGTAAACCCGAGGCGTTATACCACGCTTAGTGGATTTGCTACCCATGATGCGAGAATACCTCGTGCGAGTCCTTATGGGCTTATGCGGGTGAAATAGTCCCGTGGGCGGGTGCGACCTATGCGAGAATACCTCGTGCGAATCATATGGGCTTATGCGGGTGAAATAGTCCTACGTGCGGTAGTCTGACTATCACGAGGAATACCTCATGCGGGTCCACGGGATCTATGCGGGTGAAATAGTCCCGAGTAGGATTGCTTAATATCTGCGCGGGTGGCCTGGCTTGATCATGAGCTTCTATGTTTATGCGATATTCGCCGTGGGCGGACTTATGTGATTTTATCGCGTCTAGATTGGTAAGATAGGCGTCCCCAGCGAAGGGCGGATTAGGTTATGCAAGATCGTAAGTTATATGTTTATGAACTTGATGAGTTTCTTAAGTATATGCGTAAGAATTTGACTATACTTTTATGGAAAAAAAAGGGGAAAAGATGATAAGGTACGATTAAGTTCTCGAGATGGAAATGACACGGTAGGATCTGGTATTTACCATTTTTTACTTGCCCTCTGTCTTTCTTTTGTACCGATATGTTTTGTTTACTACACCTTATTTTCCGTTCCATATTAAATTTGTTATGACCCGCCCTTCTGCGTTAAATGCCCGCAGCTTAGGTGATTGTGGATCATGAGCTTAGGATCGCTCGAAAGTTGAGATGGCTCGGTGTTCGGAGTTGTCACGTTTATGTATATTGAAGTGCAGCGGGGCCTTGTCCCGCTTGTTGTAATATTAAAACTCTTAGAAGTGCAGAGTCACATATTGTGGAGTCTGTTTGTAAAGAAATGAGGCAAGCTGCCGGTTGTATTTATATATGTTCGGGAAAGGTAGCCTATCGGCTAACTGTTGTTCTACTTTCCTTGTTTTATTTATAAGCTTCATGTATGTTCGCTGATTTTCTCGATGTTTACAGTAAGGGTGCGGGTAGGGCACCATTCGCGATCGGGGTCGGTCGTGACAAAAGTTGTATCGAGCGGTTAGTCCTCGGAAAGTGTCTGGGCCGTGTCTAGTAGAGTCTTGATTATCGGTGTGTTGTGCACCACATCTATAATCGGGAGGCTGCAGGACATTTAGGGTTGGTTTCCATTCTTTTCACTCTGAGATCGTGCGATAGAGCTGTGTTGTTAGGGTCGTCCCTCCCTAACAGGTTATGTTGTTTGTTCTGAGAAAGCGTGATGACCGGGAAAGATGATGTGGATTGCATATCCAGGTTGGTAATGATTATAGTATAGTTGGTATTGTGACATACATCTATACGGAGTTATGTATGAAAGTCGGGCGCGTGTTGCCTAGAATGATTTTAGATTTCAGGAATTGGTAAAGACCACTAGATCTGGGAAGGTATGGAATAGTTAATGAATTTTCGCCAAGGTTTTGTGTTTTATTTTGAGATAATTGGGAAAGGATGAGTCATTCGATAGGGTAGTGAACCTTAAGAAGCCATGTTAAGGAACTTAGCGGAATGTCATGTTAATAGATTAAGGCTGCATAGTAGGCTTAAGAGAATTGTACGGATGAGGTCAGGTATAAAGTAAGAAATGGTTATTGAAATCGAGACGACTTGGTTATGGTATTATGAGAAGTTATTGTACCGTTCTTGGGGTAGTAAGGTAGGCGTGGAGCATGGAAATGCGAGCCTAAGAATATTGATAAGCTGCGAGACCTTAGATATATAAGGCTTTCTCGCAATAAGATTTCAAGTCGGACGAGGATAAGAGTTAAGTGCGTGCCGAGTGGTTGGACACATTACGGGTCTCCCATGGCACGAAATAGAGTGGGATCAGTTGGTAGTAGTTAGCTCGTGGCGAAGTCACGAGCGCAAGGCTCAAGTTTAGTTAATGGTTTTACGGGTTCGTGGGCGCGTTCCACCGAAACCAGTCGTGGCGGAAATGACCTTATATTGTTTTATAGAGTGACCCCAGATTAGAGGCGAATCGGTATGGAAGTTATATATGTATACTAGTATGAGTTGGAAATGCGAAGAAGTACGACGATAAGAAAGATAGCAACCAGTGTAAAGGAATAGATCCACGAATCCATAAGAACCTTTCGAGGTAACTACACGTGAGTGTTTGGGGTGGTAGTGGCGGGAATATGAGATTTTCGGTGATGATCTGATCGTCGGACCATTAGTAGACCGAGTAGAGAGGATTATGGCGGGCTTTAAGGTCATTATGAGTATGGACTAGTTGGCTTCATAAGTACTAAGGTTGACATCTTAGCATAAGTATTGTTATGTGGCCATGTGTGGCATTGTTGGTATGTCGGGGTTGTGAAAAGAAGCTATGTCGCTAATTATAAAGATTGACTCGAAAGAACATTCGGGGCGAATGTTTCTAAGGGGAAGAATGTTACACCAGGTATTATGCAGGGCGTGTTTTAAGAACGTGCGTAAGAACTTCATGAGTGTTGAAATTGAGACTTGTAAAAATTTATCTAATTATGAAATTGTCGGAAAACATATTATTATGACGAATGGGAGGGTGACACGTGTCACCCCTTAGATGATGCCTTGGGCGATTTTTTGCAGCGGCTAAAGGGTCATTGGACCTTTGTTAGCAAGACAAGTCTTGCAACTTGAAAGCTTGACATGTTTGACTTAGTCGAGGGACAATAGGCTTGATATTTGTTAAGACCTCAT
Source organism: Przewalskia tangutica (assembly GCA_029844215.1). NCBI lineage: Eukaryota > Viridiplantae > Streptophyta > Magnoliopsida > Solanales > Solanaceae > Przewalskia > Przewalskia tangutica. The sequence continues at coordinate 51,449 of JAQGDG010000615.1, read as the reverse complement.
CCTAGCCAACCATTTGTGCACACCTCGACCCTCCATGTCCCTATATAATACTAGTAGCAAGACAAGAGTTCCACACTTAGCTAAAATTCACAAAAATTGTTGAACAAGAGAGGGAGGCTCACGGGTTGGGCATCCATAAGAGGAAAAAATTTGTTTGTTGTCGATAATCTCCCACTTTAAACCAAGGTTCCTAAGTGTATTGTGAGTATATCTCAATAGAAAAATCCGGAAAAAGAGAGTTTTAGTATTAGTCGCAGTGAAAACCTAATGGCTTTTCTAGGTTTTGGTTGGAAGTTTGAAGGAAAATTGTTGGTATGGTTCTAAGGGTCTCAGTAAGCGGATTGAAGTATCTTGGAGAGTCTCTACAAGTTGCTAAGAGCGACTTGGTTGAAGATTGGATTGAGATTCGTTGAGGTATAATCTTGTTCTTTGAAGTGTTACAAGATTATTTATATTGTTGTTAGCCTTACTTGTTGCTAGCATGAAGTATATGTATTGAAGTTTATAAGGATTATGGATTGATTGTAGCCTTGAAAATCCGAAAAGTAATGTAAGCCATGTTTAGTTGGATTACAATTTGGTCGTTGATTAGAATCGTCACATGTAATTAACTTGAAGATTGTAGTAGTTATAATTGGTTGCGACTTGATATCATGTTATACTAACATTTGGATTGAAATGGAAATTGGATAAGAATTGATGTTGTAGTACTTCAAAGTTAGCCGAATTAGCCTAGTAAGTTGTATTAACTTGATATCGTTTGTGGTGAGCCAATTGGGGTTGTTTGGTTATTTCATTTGTATTGGACTACCTTATAGATTGTGGTGAGCCAATTGGGCTGTTTGGTTATTGTATTCGGCCTTGAAAAAGGTGGCAAAGTAAGTAAAAACAAAGGAAGTGCTGTCCGATTTTCCGTAGAATTTAGTGACGTAGCACTTAGAATATTCTACGTGTGAAGTAAGAAGGTTAATGGACGTATTGTAACCATTATAGGTTGAAGTACTAAGTATAGCGTATCCTACTTGGAGAGTGGAATAGCTATCAAGGTTGAGGTACTTTGGAGCATTTTGCTACTTGTCGACAATCGTCGCGAGGTATGTGAACCTCTTCCTTCCTTTGGCATGCTTCATGTATGGAATATACTTGTGGTATCATTTCATGTTTCCTTCTACTCTTAGAAGTTAAGAGGTAGTTGTGTGATTTACTCTATGGAGAACTTTTCCTATCTTGTGAGCTTGACTCGTTGCACGTATGTAGTACGGTGGACGTCTGAGACTATGACATTCTTTACTTGTTTTATGTAATGCCAAGTCGGGTGAGTTAGGAGATTAACTCGCTTCTTTGAAAGTATAAAGGATGTCTTAAGTTTTATTAAGGTTAAGGGACTTAAAGAGTTTTAAAGTATGTGATACTTGTTAGTTTAAATGTATAAGTCCTTGGATAGGAAATTGTATATGGCTAAGGTATAAAGTGAATATAACGGCTTTATGGGAAGTTGGTTATACTTGCTTTATGGAAAGATAAATGACTTGACTTTAGTAAAAGGCAACTTGATTTTCTGGCATCAATTGCCTAGGGTTTTATAATAAAAGAGTCACTTGTTTTCAAATGGTTAAGAGACTAATTGTATTTTTGAAAGTTATGAAATTGATTTGAAAGTATATAATACTTGGCTTCAAAAGTAGAGGTCTCTTGGTTATAAAAGGCGTGTTAGTCTAAACCATAAAGGGTTATAACGGCTTTATGGGAAGTTGGTTATAACGGCTTTATGGAAGATTAAGAGAATGGTTTTCTCTAGTAAAGTAATCAAAGGAATAACTTGTATTAGGTAAGGGCAAATTGGTTTAAAGGTACCAATTGCTTAAGGTTTTTAATAAATAAGTCACTTGATTTAGAAAGTGGTAATTGTATTTCTAAAAAGGTATTGTGACTTGTCTTGAAAGGTGGATAGGACTTGATACTACGGTTGTTAGTATCGGGGAAGTTTTATTGGGAAATGAGTCTTTTGAAAAGAATGTACGTACGTAGTACTTTGGCTTGATTAATTGAGAATTTGCCTATATGTGCTGGTGATAGCCTTTGAGTGCAATTATTATGTTTTATTACGTTGCCGCGACTCTCGGTTGGAGTATTTGTCTTGTTATAAGATTCTTGGGGCGTCTGAAGCGGTGATGTGGAATTCCACGGGTATGTTTCCGTTGTTTGTGGTACTTGGGTTAAATTCCCGGATTTTATAATGACATGATTAGTGCCTTAAGTAAACAAAAATGAGAGTGTATATGAACAAGCTAATAAGAAGTTAGGGGATTTCTTAACTTGCTTATGTTATGTATGGTAAGCCGGTGGTGCTTATGTTATGTATGATAAGTCGGTAGTGCTTATGTTATGTATGATAAGCCGGTAGGGCTTATATTATGTATGATGGCCGGTTGAGTTAGGGTAAGAGTATAAATGAGGGGTAAACCCCCAAGACGTTATACCACCTCTTGGGTAAGAGTATAAATGAGGGTAAACCCCAAGACGTTATACCACATTAGTGGATTTGCTACCCATGATGCGAGGAATACCTCATGCGAGTCCTTATGGGCTTATGCGGGTGAAATAGTCCCATGCGGGCGGGTACAGCCTATGCGAGGAATACCTCATGCGAGTCCTTATGGGCTTATGCGGGTGAAATAGTCCCATGCGGGCGGGTACAGCCTATGCGAGGAATACCTCATGCGGGTCCACAGGATCTATGCGGGTGAAATAGTCCCAAAGTAGGGCCTTACGATCTGCGGGCGGGTGGCCTGCGATCATGAGCTTCCTATGTTTATGCGATATACCCGTGGCAGACTTATGTGATTTTATCGCGTCCTAGATTGGGCCGACAGTATAGGCGTCCCCCCACAAAGGGACGGATTAGGTTATGCAAGATACGTAAGTTATATGTTTATGAACTTGATGAGTTTCTTAAGTATGTACGTAAGAATTTGACTATACTTTTATGGAAAAAAGGGGAAAAGATGATAAGGTACGATTAAGTTCTCGAGATGGAAATGACACGGTAGGATCTGGTATTTACCTTTTTTTACTTGCCCCCTGTCTTTCTTTTGTACCGATATATTTTGTTTACTGCACCTTATTTTCCGTTTCATATTAAATTTTGTTGTCTATGCCCGCCGAAGTGCGTTCATGCCCGCAGCTTAGGTACTGATTGTGGATCCATGAGCTTAGGATCGGTTGAGAAAGTTGAGATGGCTCGGTGTTCGGAGTTGTCACGTTTATGTATATTCGAAGTGCAGCGGGGCCTTGTCCCGCCACTGTTGTAATATTAAAACTCTTAGAGGTCTGTAGTCACATATTGTGGGTCTGTTTGTAAAAGAAATGAGGCAACTGCTTCGGTTGTATTTATATATGTTCAGGAAGGTAGCCCTATCGGCTAACCTGTTGTTCTAATTTCCTTGTTTTATTTATAAGCTTCATGTATGTTCCGCTGATTTTCTCTGATGTTTACCTGTAAGGGTGCCCAGGTAGGGCACCAGTCGCGGTCCCGTTGTCGGGTCGTGACATATGCAAATGCCACAAACCCGGGGAATGACCCTGAAACGACTGATATACCAATAGCACACAACCGGCTATTTCCAGCACACATAGGCAATTCTCAATTAACAAGCCAAAGTACTTATCAAGGCACACTTAGACAAATCCTCAATTTATCAAGCCAAAGTACTAATCAAGGCATACATAGAATAATTCTCTTTTAACAAGCCAAAGTACTTATCAAGGCACACTTAGACAAATCCTCAATTTATCAAGCCAAAGTACTAATCAAGGCATACATAGAATAATTCTCTTTTAACAAGTCAAAGTACTTATCAAGGCACACTTAGACAAATTCTCAATTTATCGAGCCAAAGTACTAATCAAGGCATACATAGAAAATAATTCTCAATTAAGTAGGCCAAAGTACTACGTACGTACATTCTTTTCAAAAGACTCCTTTTTATGTAAAATCCCAAGATACCAACACCCGTAGTATCAAGGCATGTCTATTTTTCAAAGTAAGTTACTACACGTTTAGAAAACTCATTTCAAAGCTTGAAATCAAGTAACTTCAAATTTTCACAATCTAGGCAACTTATGCCCTTTAATAAAAAATAGACAACTTTCTAAACCTTCCATAAAGACGTTATAACCAACTTCCCATAAAGCCGTTATAACCCTTTATGGTTTTAGACATATCCATTCCTTTAATAACCAAGAGACTTATGCTATTAAAAACCAAGTATCACATACTTCCAAATCAAGTTCTTAACTTTCAAAACACTTCAAGTCTCTTAATATATAGAAAACAAGTTTCTTCTACTTTTAAACCTCAAGTAACTCACTCCTTTAAAACAAGTTACTTCTCTTAAATCATGTCATTTCTCCTCTTTTAAAACAATTAAGTAAATCACTCTTTTGACTCCCCTAAAGTCATTATAATGACCTTTAGGATTTTGGGACTAAGGCACTAGCCCAAAAGATTTAGAAACCACTTCCTTTTCAAGACTCTATGTACTTTAAGTAAAATACTTTCACTTTTAAGAATCCAAACTTCACTAAGAAAATGGATTTTACAACTTACAATTTAAACATCAAGGTACAATCAAGGAAGTTCATAGAACAAATTCTATTCTAGGCAATCCAAATACAACCAAGGAATGGATCATTTAAGGAGTAGAACATACTTTCTTAATCTTAAGGAATCATGCTAGAAGAGGAGATAGTTCACATACATTTTCGGCTAAAATCCACAAGCTAAGCCGAATACGCCGTACGTAGAAGTGTCAACCTATAATGGTCACAACAAGACTATCAACTTCTAGTCTCAACGTAGAATAATACTAAGTATACGACCTCTAATTCTATGGAAAATCGGGCAGCACTTCCTTTGTTTCTACTCACTTTGCCACCTTTTTCAAGGCCGAATACAATAACCAACAATCCACATTTAAGGCTCCAAACAACAACCAAACAAAGGGGATTACACGCCTTACAATACGTGTAACATTCCGCCCCACAATTCATACCAAATAGAATAATACTTCACTAGCTATTCTCTACGACATATAACCAATAACACTACGTCTTTTCCAATCCTTTTCCAATTTCAAGTTCTTAGGTCTAACATGTTATATAGTCTAAACAACTTCAACAACTACACTTTCCTTCTTTATACAACATGCGACGCTTAAACTAATAATTGACTTGAATTGTAATCTTAAGGCTAAACATGCTAGTTTTCGGATTAGGGTTCCAATAGCCCATAAACATATCAACATTCATACTATATAACACATGCTTGCTAAAATCCATAGCTACAACAATAAGTAAGTCTTAACTACTAAAACGACAAAATTTATACCTTTCCAAGCCCTTAAAATTTCCAAGATCCAAAGTCGCGCCTTAGAAATTCTTAGCTCCTTTCCTTAAGTTCCAATCCGCTCCAAGCACTCCTTAGAGGCCTATGAAGAACCCATCTTCAAGTTCCAACTTCAAAGTTGAAGAACTCCCTTAGTTTCCGCCTTGCGACTAACGTGAAAACTCCATTTTTCCGAAATCTTTCTATTGAGATAACCTTACAATACCCTTGGGGACATTGGGTTAAAGTCTTGTGGCTAATGGATCAAAATCACAAAATTTTTGTGTGGGAGAGGGCACTAACCCGAGAGCTTCTATGTAGAACAACAATGTTTCTAATTTTTCTAAGTGTAAAATGCTCAAGTCTTGCTACTAGTAGTATACTTATAACACAATGGAGGGCTTGGATAACAACACTTGTTAAAATTGGAGGGAAGAGATCAAGCCAAATGGCTCTTGACTTGGTCAACTTTGTCAAGCTCTAGCAAGACTAATCTTTCACCTTGGTCAATGACCATTATGCCCTTGCATAAATTCGACCAAGCCATGTGGGGGAGGTGCCACGTGTCGCCCTCTCATTCGTCCATAAAAATTCCGTAACCCTCGTGGGCCCCACAAAACGTAAAATTTCTCGGGTGGGCCCCACGGGACCAAATCCTTGAAAATAGATTTCCATAATAATAATAAGTTCCATATTCTTCAAATAATACATTTTGAGAATCCAATTCTCAACAACGAACATTTTTCCTTTCCGACGTTCGGAAGATTTTTCCGTCGGAAAAACAATTCCTCCTTTCGTACAAATTTCCAAGTCTTGATTCCTTACGTGCATTCTCTTATACATGCCCTGGACTCACGGGGTGTAACATAGGGTGCCCGGGGTAAGGCACCAGTCGCGGGCCCGGGAACGGGTCGTGACATTTACTTTTCAAAACAAGTCACAATACCTTTTAGAACTACATTTAAAGACTTCTAAATCAAGTGACTTCTTTCTTTAAAACCTTAAGCAATTGATGCCTTCAAATCAATTTGTCTTTCTTCATTTCAAGTCATTTATCTTTATTTACATCACTAGAGTAAATCATTTTTTTAACTTTCCATAAAGTTATTATAACCAACTTCCCATAAAGCCGTTATACTAACTTTATGCTTTAGACACTTCCATTCTTTTTATAACCAAGAGACTTATACTTTCAAAACCAAGTATCATATACTTTTAAAATACTTCAAGTCTCTTAACTTTAGTACTCAAGTTTCTTAACTTTAGAATAGCTCAAGGAATCAATACTTTCTAAATCAAGTATTCTATACATTTTCAAGTCAAGAAATCTTTGTTTACCTTATTAGGATAAACCATTCTTTTTACTTTCCATAAAGTTATTAACTAACTTTATGCTTTTGAAACCAAGGCATTTCTATCCTTTAAAAACAAGTGAGTTAATTCTCTAACTCAACCAACTTGGACATCCTTAAAACAAGTCAAGGATATCAAATGAAACTAAATTCATTTAACTCTCGTACGTCTACCGTACTATACATTTACAACTACTCATGCTCAAGAGATAAGAAAGTTCCATATACCTCTTCGGTTCAATCCACTTGCTAAGTCCAATATTTCGTACGTCGTATGTCAACCTAAAATGACCATAATACGTCTATTAACTTCTAACTTCAAACGTAGAATATCCCAAGTGTAAAGTCACTTAATTCTACGGAGAATTGGACAACACTTCCTTTGTTTCTACATACTTTTCCACCTTTTTAAAGGCCCGAAATCAATAACCAAACGCCACATTTAAGACTCAACAATTCAGATAACCAAAGGGGATTACACGCCTTAACAGGATGTGTAAAATTCTTCCCCACAATTAATATTCAAATAGTCCAACATTTCAATGCCAAAAGGCTACAATGCAACAACAATGTAAAGTCTTTTCCAATTCCTTTTTTTTCCATCCAAGTTGTTTAGTCCAACATGTTATATAGCCACAATCGATTATAACAACTACAATCTTCAATTAGATAACATGCGACGATTCTAACTATCGACCAACTTGTATTTCAATTTCAAATGGCTAACAAGGTCATTTCGGATTTAGGCTTCTAATATCCATAACATTTATTAATATCCAATACATATATCTCATGTTTGTTAAAATGTATAACTACAACAATAAAAAATCTTCAATCACTTAAGAGGACAAAGTGGTTACCTTGATAAGACCAAAATAGTCCAACAACCTCGTCCACTTTAGCCCTCTTTCCGAAATTCTTCTTCCCGCTAAAATCATCTCTACGAACCCCCTACAAGCTCGCCAACATATTTCCTTCTTGTTGCCTTTCCAAAAATCTCATTTAGGCTTAGGGTTTCATAAACTTTTAGAGAAAAAGAAGGAAAATTTCTATGGATGAATTCTTGCAAATGACCAAGTCTTGCAAGACTTGGTCATAATATAGCCTTTATCTTGTTCTATAAGTTGGGAGGGACACTTGTCGCCCTCCCATAGGTCCTTTACATAAATATCTTCTAATTTTGCCTCATTTTCGCAAAAAATCCCGCCTCGGCGCCGCGGTGCTGCAACTTCAGACAATTTCAGGCTTTTCGGCGCCATGGCCTGCTGACAGCCGCTGGCTTTGACCTGTCTCTTCTGTCAGCTGATCTTGTAACGTCCATAACTTTCTACTCCAATGTCCTATAGATAAGAGGTTTCTTGAGTTGGAAACTAGACTCAATGAACTTCATACTAGGCTTTTGAAACACTGAAAAACTCCCATTATACTAGGAGATATACTGCTCCCAAGTTGACTGAAAAACTGTCCAAAAATATTCTGCCAACTTTTTTTTTTCCAAATTCGAATCTTATTTCCTTTCGTACGTTCTCATCTCATCCTCTTGGAATTACGGGGCGTAACATTCTTTCCCCCTTAGAAACATTCGTCCCCGAATGTTCTTTCAGAGTTAATCTAACAGGTAGCGCCATAGTTTCCTTTTACATCCCCTACATACCAATTATGCCACAACTTGGCCACATAACAACATTTAAACAAATACTTAAATTAAAGCGACAAGTAAGGGAATGAATTACCTGAAGGTGTAGGGAATAAGTGAGGGTACTCTTCCTCATGTCTTCCTTGGCTCCCCAAACCATCTTCTCTTTCAATTTCATTCCGCCACAAGACTTTGACGAAAGCCACGTCCTTAGTCCGTAGTCGCCGCTCGACGATCAAGTATCGCTATGGGACTCATCAACGATGATAACCCCTTGTCACTTGGACATTACTAACCGAAACTCGATGGATCTCCGATGCACTCCATAACATAACAACATGGAAGATCGGATGTACATGCCTCCCAAGCGACGCCTACCTAACTCATAGGCAACCTTGCCTTCTCTACGGACAATCTGATAAGGCCCAATGTACATTGGGCTTAATTTCTCTTTCTTCCCAAGCCTCATCACACCCTTCATGGGTGGTGCCTTTAAGAAGATTCCATTGTCAATCCGAAACTCTAAGTGTCAACGTCGATTCTCGGCATAAAGCTTCTGTCGACTCTGAGCTTGCTAAATATCTTTCTGGATAAGCGCTTATCCACGGCCTCAATCAAGTGCAGGCCAATTATTCGAACTCGCCACGTCGAACCAACCAACCGACGATCTACACTTTCTTTCATACAAGACCTTATACAGGGCCATATGAATACTTGAATGGTAACGGGTATTATACGAAATTTAACGAGAGGCAAAATATCCTCCCAGCTACCCCTGAAATAAAAAACACAGGCCCGCAACCTATCCTCAAGTGTCTGGATAATATGCCTCACTTTGTCCGTCGATTGAGGTGAAATACAACACCGAGACTAACTTTGTGTCCTAAACCATCGAAAACCCCGAAGTTAGCCGTAACCGAGCTCATTTATGCGACATCATAAATGTAGGAACCCCGTGCAGTCTCACAATCTTCCTGCTATATAATCTAGTATAATCCTCAGTCGTGTAAGTGGTCCTGACCGGAAGAACCTGAGCTGATTTCGTCAGCCTGTTTACTATGACCCTCAGGGAGTCACACTTCCTCTGAGTACGATGCACCCCTGGAACAACTCCATATCAATCACCTCCCATTCCTAAGTCAGGATCTAAATCGCCTGTAAAAGCCCATTGGGTTTCTGGTGCTCAACCCTGACCTGCTACTAATTCTAACACTAAGCAACAACTCTGCTACTTCCCTCTTCAGGCCATCTTACCAACACATATATCTGAGGTCACGATACAGCTTAGTCGACTCCGAACAAATAGATCAATAAGCACTGCGTGCCTCCCCTAAAACCTGCTGATAAGTCCTGCAGCGTCGGCACCCACAAGCTATCCTCATATCACAGCACCCTATCCGGTGCTACCCATACAGGTCCTTCTCCTCTTGGAGAGACGTATCCCAATTTCGCCCTAGAACTGGATCCTTATACTGTCGCCTCTTCACTTCCTCAATGAGGGGAGACTTGGCAACCCCTCGAATTCGAGCTCCACTAGCATGCTCCCGTAGCTGCCGGGAAATATAGGTTGTTACCTTATCGTATTGCATCCGCACACAACCCAGCCAAACACTCAAAGTGTTACCATAATAACCTAACCCTCTAGTCCCTCAGGCCTCAGGATGGGTTAGAACTGTAGTCGTAGTCAGCCTATCGTCCAATAACTTGGAAGCCTGTCTCATACTTCCGAAATAGTCAGGGATATAATCTCAATTATGATCCCTGCTTCCATTTGTCACGATCCGGCGATCGTGATCGTGCCTACCGGGCACCCTAGTGATACAACATCGAGAAAACCGGAAAATAAAACATAAACATGAAACAAGATATATGATCATAAACAGCAACCAAAAGCGGTTGCCTCAGATATATACATAAAACCCGAGCAGTTTAATCCTTTTACAACCCCGCCACAACGATTACTGCACTCTAAGATTTACAACAACCATGGCGGACGGGGCCCGCCATACCCAGAATGTACAAGAACCTACAACTCGGGAACACATACCAAAGAATAAGCCTCGAGAAACGGAGCTTCCCAATCTGAATCTGGTGATCCCATGGCGAGGATCTACTACCGATGTACTCTACTGCGGCATGAACGCAGCCCCGAAGGAGGTCAAACAGTACCAAGTATGTAAGCGAAAAATCGTAAATGAAATCATATGATCTTATATAAAAGCAGAGACATGTATGATAACAAAACTACAGTTCACAACATAAAAACAGTCATGTCAAGTCAGGGACTCACGCCCTCAAGTCATCACTCAAATATAACTATGGGTCTCACGCCCACAACATCAATCATGTTCGCATTATGACCACATGCCCCCGGAATTGCACGCCGGTGTAGACATGTCCATGATGCAACACTAATAACAATGCCCCGCGTACACGCCTGCACTGCCGGTGTAGACACGTCCATGTGACATTAACAATAATAACAATGCCCCATGGCCACATGCCGGAATTACGCCGGTGTAGACACGTCCGTGTGACATGCGACAATAATCGGGTGATCAACCCGCCGCACGCCACACGCCCCGGACTGCGCCGGTGTAGGCATGTCCATGTAACCACAATAACAATATATCGGGTAATCAACCTGCCGCACGCCACATGCCCCGACTGCGTCGGTGTAGACATGTCCATGTGACATCAACAATAATATACCGCACAACCAGCTATCACAAACAAGCTCAAGCAAATTACCATACTTCTAGACTTTTATAAAAAGATCCACTCCTTCCCAAGAAGTCACCTGATATCAACACTTGCACAACAAAGGCTATCACAACAAGCATAGGCGAGTTACACAACAACAAGCATAGGCAAGTTACACACAACTCAAGGTACTTCCATTTCGTATCAAAGTCTGGGTTTTAACCCTAAAGTACTACGTACGTTAAATTCCTTTTTAAGAGATCCATTCCTTTCATAAAGGTCACCCGATGCGTAGTATAAAAATAGAGTGACTCACATTTTTAGGTAAACCAAAATACTTCCCTTTTGTAAAATCAAGTAACAACATTATTTCCCAAACGTTCAAGTTTGCCTAATTTCAAATGCTCAAGTTTCTCATTTTAGAAGGGTTTCATAACTCATAGTCTTAATCTCTTTTAAAACAATTGAGTAACATATGTCTTGTACGTGAGCCGTTTATTCTTGTTTACAACAATCTTGTTACTGTGACCATGATCTAGGAAATGTAATACAATTTTGTCTTATCTTAGCTTCTATGCAGATGGAGGTTTCTACTGGTTTTAATAACAATTAGTTATTTGTCAATACACTTTCCTTTATTAGCGCTGCTGTGGTTTGTTCGACACTTATTCTCATTTCCGAAGTCAATAAAACATTATTCTTTTTAAAACCAAGTACTCATTACTCGCGAATGAGGTTTCACAACATATTTAACGAAATGTTAATAACCAAGTAAAACAAGTTAAGTCTCTTATCTTTCAAGATCAAGTCTCTTAACTTCTACAATCAATAAACCAATCTTTTACCTACATAGAGTCGTTATAACTAACTTCCCATAAAGCTATTATAACACCCTATGTTTTAAACCAACCAACTCATTTAGCACGTATCGTCTCTACCGCACATAGTTTACAAAGCATCATGCTAGAAGGATAGGAAGAGGTTCACATACCTCGCGACGATTATCGACAATAAGCAAAACGCTCCACGATCAGAACGGCTGGCGTTTCCACTCTTCAAGTAGAATACGCTACTCGCGATTTCCACCTATAAGGCCACAAACGTCTATTAACTTCTAACCGCATCCAAATTCTGAGAAAATTGGTGGCATATTCTCCCCAGTAAATCTCCTCTCTATCGAGGCCGCTACCAAGCCAACCAGGAGGGTTTATACGCCTAACAGGACGTATACAATTCTACTATACAAGAATACCACAAGTCTCATGTCTGATCCTATGTAAAAACAGTTCTGTTCTCTTTTATAATATTCAGACTTAAGTCAAAAGACATTGCCGCAAAGCTATGTTCAGTTCTATATATAGTATACTTCAACTATATAATCCTACAACATGTAATTTCCAATTACAATAAGGACAAGATTATTTACCTCGATAAGCCCAAAATTATCCGAGATAAAAGTCGATCTGAGCAAGGTTTAGCTCGAACTCCATGCGCTCAATCCTCTCCAAACAACCCTTAGAAGTTCTAACCAACTTCTACATAAATACTTCAACCAACTATGAAGATTTCCTTACGGTTTCGGTTTGAGACTAAAAGGACAAAAGGTAGTATTTCCGGGCTCTACGTATAGAGGTAACTTTTGGAATACTACAAGGTAAAGGCTAAGGTATTTTTGGGCATTATAACAATACTTGGAGAATACTTCTACCACGAGGGGGTGTATTATACGAAACAACTAGGCTAGGGGGGGGTACCCCTCGGCCAACACTACTAAGGGGGGAGGGGGAGGCTCTCGGCCACAAGGCCACTCAAAGGGGGGAGGGGGAAGGCTTAGGACGAGAACAACTCAAGAGGGGAGGGAGAGGGACTCAAGACTTGGAAGATTTTGGATGATGAAGTCTTCAAGCTTAGGGGGGTATTTATAGGAAAACCAAAAGCCAACCAATGGCCAAGATCAAGCCATGTGCAAGGCAAGTGTAAGGCCTTGATCAAGCCAAGTGCACCCTATCCCTACTCCACCAAACATGGCACAAAACAAGGCACCAAACAAGCCACAAAACAAGGCCAAAACAAGGAGCCAATTGGCCCCAAACCCGTGACCCAACCGGCCATCCATTATCGCCACTCGAGGGTGACAAGTGTCACCCTCGTTGGCAAAAAATGTTCCGTCGCTCGGAAAAATCCGAAAAAATACAAAGCGACATAGCCGGAATTTTCCTCGCAAGTTACGTAAACGTTTACTAAAAACGATTCTAAGCGGGGTTGTGCACAAAATTTGAAACTAGCCAAACTTTAAGTCTCAAATTGTCGTACGTCGTCCTACGTATATACTCAGAAATACGGTATAACATTCTCCTCTCCTTAGAAACATTCGTCGAATGTTCCTTCTCAATCGGATAACGATAAAGTTTCTCTAACAAGTTGCCAACGCCACGGCAGGGCGAAATAACACACGTTCTCTTCCTTCCTTACTCGTCGTGCGATACCACTTTTGTCACTTTGCGCGAGGTTCTGAGTGTCACTCCGACCAACAAATGGTGCCGAATCGCATGCGGTCCTCGAGGTTCTAGTGTCACTCAAGACGTGCCATACTTCAGTCATCGCTTCAGTTCTCAAAACTGTGGAGTGACTACCTCCAAACTTGGTCATCTTACTAACCTCAATCTTCTTTAAGGCCATTCCCGGCCTTCACGAACCGCTTCTGGTCGAACATACCCACGAACTCATACGATGGTCACCTAAACTGGGGCCTAGCACCCTCGTGATCCTACCACCTGGCGGGACTACCCGACCCGGCCCAAAACCGGCCGCGAGTCGACCGCGGCGGCCATCAACCCGACTCCATCGCGCCAAAACTTGCTCCTCGAAACGGAACAATCTTACCTAATCAAGTCATGAAAGCTACCACTTCCATCTCACACTACCCATGGACTTATCACACAAATAATTCCCACGTACTACTTACTCTGGTAAGGGTCAAATATGAAATAAATCTTTTACTCAAGACGACCTTACCTCTAAGGTCTCAATCGTGAAATAGTCTAAGGTTCACACTTACCATGCCCCCCAGGCTTACCCTTCTACACTAACCAGTTTTCTAAATCACATTTTAGCACAAAGCTATCCGAACATAACACTAAACACATCAGCATACAAAACTCTAGAGGGTTAAGGATATACCTGTCTCTACCGCTTAATCACGATCACGCCTGCGCAGGCATGCTAGTGAAGGTGATGAACCACACCGATCACGAAGGTGAGTCGTAACATCCGTGCTACCCTTGGTCGGACAGTTCCTCGCAAAATGGCCTGGCCGCAAAATAACAAGCTCCTTGGCACCACGACACTCCCGAAATGCGATCTACCACATCGACCACCGAGGTAGGGGTGACCGTGATCTCGCCAACACTTTACTGAAACACACTATTATACCGTATTTCCAGTATGTATGTGAGGGCGTCGTATACAATTTGAGCCTTAAAGTAGGCATAGATTCGAAATTTGTACACAACACTTTGGTTAGAGTCGTTTTCGGCGAAACGTTTCCACGCTTCGTAGGAAAATTCGGCTATGTCATTTATAATTTTGCGGATTTTTCCGAGAGACGTAACATTTTGGACCAGCGGGAGGGTGACATGTGTCACCCTCACATTGGAAGAGGTTGAATGACAATTGGCCATTCTTGGCGTTTTGTTGCCCAATTTTGGTCAAGGGTTAGGTAGGATATTTTTGTGTAGATGGATAATGTTGCACATGGCTTAATCTTGGCCTTACACTTGCCTTGCACTTGGCACCATCTTGGCCATTGGTTGGCCTTCACTTGACCTATAAATACCCCCTTAGTTGATGAACTTTCTTCATCCAAAAATTGAGCAATCTACCTAAGTCTCAAAATACTCCCTCCTCTTGTAGTTCTCGTCCCAAGCCTCTCCCCCTCCCCCTCCTTGTGGCCTTTGGCAGAGAGTTTCCCCCTCCCCCTTTGTAGTGGTTAGCCGTGGGGTACCCCCCCCCCTAGCCTAGTTGTCTCGTATAAATAACCCTTGTAGTGGTATAGAAATACTCTCCTAGTATTGTTATAATGTCCAAATACCTTGGCCCAAATACCTTGTAGTATTCCCAAGGTTACACTTATACTAGCGAGAAAATACCATTATACTTTCCCTCGATCGCTAAGCGAAACCTAAGTAAATCTTCACCCGTAGTTGAAGTTATAAGTAGAAGTTGGTTAGAACTTCAAGGGTTGTTTGGAGCGGATCGAGCACTCGGAGTAGGAGCTAAACCTTGCTCAGGATCGACATATAAACTCGGATAATTTTGGGCTTATCGAGGTAAACATTCTTGACCTTCTGTTGTAATTGGAAATTACATGTTGTAGGAGTATATAGTTAAAGTATACTATATATAGGATTGAACATTGCTGTGCGGCAATGTCTTTTGACTTAAGCCTGAATAATACTTACGGCAATGTCTTGCGACTTAAGCCTGAATTTAAATAAGAGAATCGAATCGTAATTACATGGGCTGTATGCGATAGACTTGTGTAGTATTCTGTGAGTAAAATTGTACACGTCCGGTTAGACGTGCAAACCCCCCCCCCCAGGTTGGCTTGGTAGCCGGCCTCGGTAAAGGAGGAGATTAAAGCTGTTGCGGGGAGTCTTCAATTTTCGTAGAATATGGAACGATGTTAATGGCGCCTTGTGGCCTTATAGGTTGAAGTACTACGTGTGGTGCGATCTACGTGGCTTAAGGAGTAGCCGACGGTTTGAAGTACTTGGAGCGTTTTGCTATTAGTCGGCACTCGTCGCGAGGTATGTGAACCTCTTCCTATCTCTTATAGCATGATATGTGTGAACTATGTAGTACGGTAGACGTACATGTGTTAACTGTGTTTGATTGTTTTTAAAACATAAAGTGTTATAACGGCTTTATGGGAAGTTGGTTATAACAGCTTTATGTAGGTAAGAAAATACTTTGTGGTTTTAAAAGGTAACTGATGTGAATTATAACTGGCTAGTTATAATAAAGAACTTGATGTATTTCAAAGATTTATAAATCGTTTTGAAGGAGTAACACTTGGTTTTAAAGGTTTTAAAAGAGTTATACTAGCTTTATGGGAGTTAGGTATAATGTCTTAAGAGAGGTAAAGAAAATGGTTTCTTGATGTTAGAAGTTAAGAGACTTGATCTTATAAGATAAGAGACTTAACTTATTTGTTTAATGTGAATGTTTGTGTGAAACCTCATTCGTGAGTAATGAGTACTTGGTTTTATTTAAAGGGATAATGTTTTACTGATTTCGGAAATCAGAATGTGTATCGACAGACCACTGCAGCGTAATAAAGGAAAATGTATTGAATAATGATGTATCGTATTAAAACCAGTAGAAACCTCCATCTGCATAGAAGCTAAGATGAGACAAAATGATATTACATATCCTAGATCATGGCTGCTTAATAAGATCGATTATAAACAAGAATAACCTACTCACATATAAGGCATATGTTTCTCAAATCATTAAAGGAGAATTATGTTTTAAAGGATTAAAACTATGAACTACGAGACCTTTTCTAAAAATGAGAAACTTGAGCATTTGAAATTAGGCAAACTTGAACGTTTGGAAAATAAGGTTGTTACTTGATTTTTACAAAGGAAAGCATTTTTGTTTACTTAACAATGTTCGTCACTCTATTTTTATACTACGGACATCGGGTGACTTTTATAAAAGGAATGGATCTCTTTAAAAGGAATTTAACGTACGTAGTACTTTAGGGTTAAAAACCCGGACTTTGGCATAAAATGAAAGTAACTTGAGTTGTGTAACTTGCCTATGCTTGTGTTGTGTAACTTGCCTATACTGGTTGTTGTGTAACTTGCCTATGCTTGTGTTGTGTAACTTGCCTATGCTTGTTGTTGCGTAACTTGCTTATGCTTGTGGTGATAGCCTTGGTGGTGCAAGAATTGTTATTTTATGGACTAGCTCTCCATGAGGTTTCTTCTTGTTCGGCCTTGGTCCCCGGTGGTCGGCTCCGTGCTTGCCGTCTCGTGACCGATTCGGCCTTGGTACGTGGTCGACCCTCGACTTGCCCGTTGATGTAGTGGCGAAGTCTCGTGATACGACCTTGGTCCTGGTGGTCACCCTCGTACTTGCCGGTCGACTCGTGACCGGCCTTGATATCCGATAGTCGGCTCGCACTTGCCCCGTCGGCCGTGTTTTGGTTGCATTATATCATTGGTACGGTCGGATCTGGTAGTTATACTTGTCCTATACGGTTTTTATGACACATGTGGGACCTGGTGTTCATGTATACTCCTTGGTATTGTCATATCATAAACTTCCGGCAGTGAGGAAGAAATTCCACGGGCACGAGTGATAATTTGGGCGTGAGTCCACGACTTGATGTAACTAGTTATATGTTATATCGTAGCTTGGTCATCATACATGTCTCCCTTTATATAGACTATTATGATTTCATTTCTGATATTCTG
This sequence comes from Przewalskia tangutica, assembly GCA_029844215.1. NCBI lineage: Eukaryota > Viridiplantae > Streptophyta > Magnoliopsida > Solanales > Solanaceae > Przewalskia > Przewalskia tangutica. Next base: position 33,887 of record JAQGDG010000615.1, on the reverse strand, counting down.
ATTTCACATACTTGGTACTGTTATCGACCTCCTCGGGTGCGTTAAATCTGCAGTAGAAGTACATTGGCTGTCGATCCCCGCTCTTAGGATCACCTTTCCGCGCATTGGGAAGCTCCGTTCCTTCGGAGGCTTATCTTTTGGTATGTGTTCCCTGAGTTGTAGGTTCTTGTACATTCAGGGGTATGGCGGGGCCCTGTCCCGTCATAGTTGTTGTAAATCTTAGAGTTCTGTAGCACTGTGTGGGCAGGGTTTTGTAAAAAGGATTAAACATTCGTTTTGAAAGAGTTGTTTTTATATATTTTATTGGAATGTAACGGTTTGGTTGGCCTTTTTTATTATCTTGTCTCATGTTCATGTTTTTGTTTTTATTTCATGGTTTTCTACGATGTAGTATCACCAGGGTGCGGGGTAAGGCACGATCACGGGCAGGATCGGGTCGTGACAAAAGTGGTATCGAGCGATTAGTCTCGGAAAGTGTCTGCACCGTGTCTAGTAGAGTCTTGATTATGGATGTGTTGTGCACCACATCTATAATCGGGAGATTTGAGGACATTTAGGATTAGTTTCCATTCTTCTCATTACGAGATCGTGCCTTAGAGGCGTGTGATAAGATGGACCCTCGGCGTGCCGTTTTTACGATTATGCCTCGCGTAAGGCAACCGGGCCCGAAGGGCAAGGCAGCAGAGGAGGCTGCGAGTAAACGTGGCGAGACCACGATACACGAGCCTCGATCCGCGATGCAGGCGAGAGGAGATGAGTTACAAGTGAGCGGTTAATGGCGAGTTGTGGCGGACTTGAGGATAAATTTGGGCGCGGCGGTTCGATGCACGATGGTTCACCTAGATCGAGATAGTTCGAGGCTACGGGATTTTACGAGTTGTAGGCGCGAGTTTTATGGGTCGAGGCACGAGGATGATCATGAGGAGTTCATCAAGCGATTCTGATGGATCGTGAAGTGATCGAGGCATCGGAGACCGAGTCGGTGGTCTAGGTTCGCATCACCGCGTGATACCGCATGATCGTAGTTTGATTCGTGGGAGCTGTCCCGGGGAGAGCATGCACTTCGAGCTTTATGGGGCGAGTTCTCGAGGCCTTTCTTGATGAGAGGGCTCGAGGCGAGCAGATTTTGGTGTTCACGACGAGCAGGCGTCTGATTCGGAGTACAATGTGGAGTTCGACTCATTGGCGTGCGTCCGCGTTGGTAGCTAGTATGGAGGATCGAGTGCACCGCTTTGTTCTGAGGCTCGATGATCACCTAGCCGAGTTGTTCGGGTGTAGCTCTTGACCGGCATGGACATTGCCGCATGCGAGCTTATCTGGCTGGGATGTGAGAGGATAAATCGGCGGAATGACCGAGTGTGAAAGAAGGGCGAGCAGCGAGGTCCTTTGGTGACTTCGAGGCGGACCGCCTCGTGGCAGCGATTATGCGCCTCGCGATCTGAGTGGTCCTCCGCGGCCGGGACGCCGAGATATTCAGGAGGCAGTCAGGGCTCCCGAGTTTCTAGATTTTGAGGAAGCGAGAATGCTCGCGGATGAGTTGCCACTTGTCTCAGTGTGGCGTTGTGGAAAGCTTCAAAGGAGAGTGTCGTACTAACTGGGGATTGTTATTTTGCGGCCAGGGGCCATCGGCAAGGTCCGTCGAGTGGTAGCGAGATAGCATGGACTCTTAGGCGATTGCGGGTTCTTCACCTTCCATGCTTGAGCGAGATGTTCGTACCGGCGAGCCGGTGAAGGTCGCGGTGGAAGTTCCCGATTAGCGGTCCTTTGAACGCCTATTTTCAGTATATCCTTAACCCTTTAAAGATTTGTATCGTGATATGATGACCTTATTATCGTGTGCTACGTTCGGATAAGCGTTATGATGGTTATGAGTTAGAAAGCTTGGCTAGTTGAAAAGGATTTGTATGGGGGCATGGAAAGTGTGAACTTTAGAATATTTCATGTTGAGACCTTAGATGTAAGGTCGTCTTGAGTACCAGTTTTGCAAGTGATCCTTGCCGGAATACATTTTATGCAGAATGTGTTGTGTGATAATTTCCTTGAGTAGTGTTAAATGGAAGTGGTAGCTTTCATGACTGTTGAGTAAGATTGTTCCGGTCGGGGAACAAGAGCGTGATGCGTTAGTGGATCGGGTTGGGGCCATGTTGAGGGCCAACCGCGGCCGGTTTCAAAGTGGGGTCGGCTACAGGTGGTCGCGGTGGTAAGTCACGGGTGCTAGGCCCGAGTTTAGATGACCATCGTATGAGTTCGTGGGTATGTTCGACCAGAATCGGTTCGTGAAGGCGGGAATGGCCTTAGTAAAGAAGTGAAGCTAGTAAGATGACCAAGTTTGGAGGTAGTGGCTCGAGGGTTGGAAACAGGCGTTGACTAAAGTGTGGTACGTATACTAGAAGAGTTCAAGTGTTCGAGAAAATGCGACGAGTAAGGGTAAAGCGGCATGTATTGCGAGCATAGATATGATCATTTCTTGTGACGGGAGAAGGTCACGAAGGATGTATATTTTAGACCTCGTGAATCGCGTGCGATCCGGTACCATTTGTTAGGTCGCCGGGTGACACTAGAACCTCGCGGCAAGGTGACAAAAGTTTGTGATGTTAGAGGTGTTTCCTCGTGGACTTGGATGTAAGTATTTACGCGGGTGTTTCGTGGCGGTTGTGGCGTTGGCAACTTTTAGAAGAACTCTATCGTTATCGTCTCGAGAAGGAACATTGGGACGAATGCTTCTAAGGAGGAGAATGTTATACCCGTATTTCAGTATGTATGCGTGAGGCGTACGTATACAATTTGAGACTTAAAGTCGGCAGAGCTTCGAACTTTGTCCACAAAACCCGGTTAGAGTCGTTTTTCGGCGAACGTTTCCATGACTTCGTAGGGAAAATTCGGCTATGTCATTTATAATTTTGCGGATTTTTCAGAGAGGCGTAACATTTTGGACCAGCGGGAGGGTGGCATGTGTCACCTGCATTGGAAAGAGGTTGGACGGCAATTGGCCATTCTTGGCACGTTTTTTGTTGCCCAATTTTGGTCAAGGGTTAGGTAGGATATTTTTGTGTAGATGGATAAGGTTGCACGTGGCTTAATCTTGGCCTTACACTTGCTTGCACTTGGCACCATCTTGGCCATTGGTTGGCCTTCACTTGACCTATAAATACCCCCTTAGTTGATGAACTTTCTTCATCCAAAAATTGAGCAATCTACACAAGTCTCAAAATACTCCCTCCTCTTGTAGTTCTCGTCCAAAGCCTCTCCCCTCCTCCTAGTGGCCTTTGTGAGAGTTTCCTCCCTTTGTAGTGGTTAGTGGTAGGGTACCCACTGCCTAGTTGTCTCGTATAAATACCCTTGTAGTGGTATAGAAATACTCTCTAGTATTGTTATAATGTCCAAATACCTTGCCCAAATACCTTGTAGTATTCCCGAGGTTACACTTATACTAGCCCGAAAATACCATTTACTTTCCCTCGGTCGCTAAAGCGAAACCCTAAGTAAATCTTCACAGTAATTGAAGTTATAAGTAGAAGTTGGTTAGAACTACAAGGGTTGTTGGAGGCGGATTAGCACTCGGAGTAGGAGCTAAACCTTGCTCGGGATCGGCATATAAACTCGGATAATTTTGGGCTTATCGAGGTAAACATTCTCGACATACATTTGTAATTGGAAATTACATGTTGTAGGAGTATATAGTTAAAGTATACTATATATAGAATTGAACATGCGTGCGGCAATGTCTTTGACTTAAGCTGAATAATACTTACGGCAATGTCTTGCGACTTAAGCACGAATTTAAATAAGAGAGCGACTGTAATTACATGGGGTATTATTACGATGAACATGTGTGATTGCGTGAGTAAAATTGTACGTCAGGTTAGGCGCAACCACACGGTTGGCTTGGTGGCGGCGCCGGTAAAGAGAGATTGCTTATTGCGGGGGAGAGTCTTCTTGAATTTTTACGTAGAATATGGAGCGATGTTAATAAGCGCCTTGTGGCCTTATAGGTTGAAGTACTACGTGTGGTGCGATCACGTGGCTTAAGGAGTAGTGGCGGTTTGAAGTACTTGGGCGTTTTGCTATTAGTCGGCCTCGTCGCGAGGTATATGAACCTCTTCCTATCTCTTATAGCATGATATGTGTGAACTATGTAGTGCGGTGAGCGCATGTGTGTTAGCCCAGTGTTTGATTGTTTTAAAACATAAAGTGTTATAACGGCTTTATGGGAAGTTAGTTATAACGACTTTATGTAGGTAAAAAATACTTTGTGGTTTTAAAAGGTAATGATGTGAATTATAAGCGCTAGTTATAATAAAGACTTGATGTATTTCAAAAGATTTATAAATCGTTTTGGAAGGAGAGTAACACTTAGTTTTAAAGGTTTTAAAAGAGTTATACTAGCTTTATGGGAGTTAGGTATAATGTCTTAAGAGGTAAAATGGTTCTTGATGTTAGAAGTTAAGAGACTTGATCTTATAAGATAAGAGACTTAACTTATTTGTTTAATGTGAATGTTTGTGTGAAACCTCGTTCGTGAGTAATGAGTACTTGGTTTTATTTAAAGGGATAATGTTTTACTGATTTCAGATCGAATGTGTATCGACAGACGGCTGCAGCGTAATAAAGGAAAATGTATTGAATAATGATGTATCGTATTAAAACATTAGAAACCTCAATCTGCGTAGAAGCTAAGATGAGACAAAATGATATTACATATCCTAGATCATGCGCTTAATAAGATCGATTATAAACAAGAATAACCTACTCACATATAAGGCATATGTTTCTCAAATCATTAAAGGAGAATTATGTTTTAAAGGATTAAAACTATGAACTACGAGACCTTTTCTAAAATGAGAAACTTGAGCATTTGAAATTAGGCAAACTTGAGCGTTTGGAAAATAAGGTTGTTACTTGATTTTTACAAAGGAAAGCATTTTTGTTTACTTAACAATGTTAAATCCTCTATTTTTTATACTACGGACATCGGGTGACTTTTATAAAGGAATGGATCTCTTTAAAAGGAATTTAATTCACGTAGTACTTTAGGAGTTAAAGCAGGACTTTGGCATAAAATGAAAGTAACTTGAGTTGTGTAACTTGCTATGCTTGTGTTGTGTAACTTGCTATCTTGGTTGTTGTGTAACTTGCCTATGCTTGTGTTGTGTAACTTGCTGCATGCTTGTTGTTGCGTAACTTGCTTATGCTTGTGGTGATAGCCTTGGTGGTGCAAGAATTGTTATTTTTATGGACTAGCTCTCCGCGAGGTTTCTTCTTTGTTCGGCCTTGGTCACGGTGGTGACTCCGTACTTGCCGTCTCATGGTGATTCGGCCTTGGTACGGTAGTCGACCCTCGCACTTGCCCAGATTCGGTGTAGTGTGAAGTCTTGTAATCTGACCTTGGTCCGCAGTGGTCAGCCTCGTACTTGCCGATCGATTCGTGGCGAGCCTTAGTATCCGGTAGTCGGCTCTCGCTTGCCGTAATGTCGGCCGTGTTTTAGTTGCATTATATCATTGAATACAGTCGGATCACGGTAGTTATACTTGTCTATCGGTTTTTATGACCAATATAGGACACGGTGTTCATGTATACTCCTTGTATTGTCATGCTCGTAAACTTGCGGTGAGGAAGAAATTCCACGAACACAGTGATAATTTGGGCGTGAGTCACGACTTGATGTAACTAGTTATATGTTATATGTAGCTTGGTCATCATACATATCTCTGCTTTATATAGACTATTATGATTTCATTTCTGGTATTCTGAGTTTCACATCTTGGTACATGTTGTCTTGACCTCAGCAGTGCGTTAATCTGGTAGAAATGCGATGGTATCGATCCATTTCTTGAGATCACTTGGCGCATTGGGAAGCTCCGTTCCTTGGAGGCTTATCTTTTAGTATGTGTTCTGAGTTGTAGGTTCTTATACATTCGGGGTATGGCGGACCACTATCCGTCATAGTTGTTGTAAATCTTAAGTGCAGCCTTTGTGTGGGCGGGGTTTTGTAAAAGGATTAAGCTATTCGTTTTGAAAGAGTTGTTTATATATATTTTTATTGGAAGGTAACCGTTTGGTTGCTTTGTTTTATTATCTTGTCTCATGTTCGTGTTTAAGTTTTTATTTCCATTTGGTTTTCTCGATGTAGTATCCCATTCCCAGGGTGCGGGGTAAGGCACGATCCTGGGCCAGGATGGAGTCGTGACATGAACCGCGGAACGACTGCTCAGAGATACTCTGGATGCTCTGAAGGTTGTGGAGGACCACGCTCTGCAGCAGCGGAGTACAAAACTAGAAGAGTATCTTCTTTGGCCGGTCGCCTCGAAAGTCCTCAAAGGACCTGTTGTTCTGGTCCTTACCCTGGCGATCTTGGTCATTCAGTCGGCCTCGGTGCCTCATCCCGGTGCATGAGCTGCATGCGGGCAATGTCCCGTGCGGTGAAAGAGCTACACTCGAACAAGCCTGCAGTCAGTAATCATCTAGCCGGTGGCGTGGCGGTGCACTACTATCCTCCATGGTTGCCAACCCCAAAGCGGGGACATGCAAGACAGCGAGTCAAACTCCACGCGTTGTACTCCGAGCCGTACGCCCGGCTCTGTCTCGACATCGCCGTCTGACCGGCGTGCCCTCCAAATGCGGAGAGCAAGAAGTGAGTGAGAATGCCTGCGAGAACTTCGTCCCATCTGCACTGAGGCGCATCCTGCTACTCTCCACACGGGCAATGACTCCGCTCCATGAATCAAACAGTCATTCGGCTGGTATCACGCGCGGTGCGTCGAACCCTAAGACCAACGGCTTCGGTCTCGAAGCCTTGATCACTCTCGCGGCCAGCTGTGGCCCCGGATGAACTCTGCGGATCATCCTCGGGCCTCGACCGTAAAACTCGCGGGCTGCCTCTGAGAAAGTCCGTAGCCTCGAGCTATGCGCGCAGGGGTGTACACGGCTGGTCTGCTTCAGGCCCCAGGCGCTGCTGCATCCAGCCTATCCCTGCATATCTGGCACGACCACAGCGCGTGACGGTGAAACCATCTCTTGTACCGCATCTCTCAATGCTGCTCCGGTGTGGGGTGGAGCTTTCAGTGCGGGTGGTCTCGGCCCAGCATTGTTAACGGCTCTAAAGCTCTGCTTTGAAGCGCGGCGATCATGAGCTCCCGCCGTAAATAAGCATAATCTCGAGAACAGCGGGCACCTTTGCGCCTGCGTCTTTCCTCTGTATCTCACTCGCAGCACTTTGGCCTCAGAGCATCTTGCCGCTTACAGAGCTCTGCAGTTTGCCTTCTTGCGGAGGCATAAGCGAGTAAAAGCAGAGATCGTCGAAGAGGGGTCCACTGACTCACAGAGCTCTGAGGCGATCTCGAGAATAAAGAAAGAATAGAAACCAATCCTAAATGTCCATAGCCTCACGATTATGGATGTGAGTTGCAACCAGCATGTAGATATTGAACTCTCTTGAACTGATGCACCATGACCATTAGAGATTGGCTGGCTCGATACCACTTTTATCGCATGGGCCGATCAGGGCCAGTCATGGCGGTGCCATACCCGGGCGCTGGTGATATGACGTCAGGAAAACGGTAGGAAAATAAAACATAAACGTGAAACAAGATATATGATCATAAGCAGAGCTGACCAGCAGCGATTGCCTTCGGTATATATACATAAAACACGACAGTTTAATCGCAACTTTGCATGCAACACCAGCCTTTGCGGCATTTCTACAGAACCTCTAAGATTCGTACAACAACCATGACTGCTGGGGACGAGCCGCCCATACCCACGAATGTACAGGGCACCTGCAACTCAGGGGAACACATGCCAAATAATAAGCCTCGGAGAAAGCGGGCTTACGATCTATCCTGGCGCGATCACTATGGCGGGGATCCCTTCTGCGATGTACTCCTGCGGCAGTGAGCGACCGAAAATCGATCTGGCAGGTACGAAGTATGTAGGCGAAAATCGCTACGTAAATAAAATCCATAGCTGATCTATATAAAAATAAGAACATGTATGATGGCAAGGCCTACGATTCGCATGACATAAAAGCGATGCGTAGTCGAGTCGGACTCGCACGCCCTCGAGTCGTCACTCAGGAAATATAAGCTTGCTATGGGTCTCGCGGCGCGGCAGCATCAATCATTATTCGCGTTGTAGTTCGCATGCCGGAGTGCGCATCGGTGTAGACATGTCATGTGACATCAACAATAATATACCCGCCCGGCTTGAGGCTATCTCCACAATGGCTCAAGCAAATTACCAAGGTGTGCCAGACTTTTGTAAAGATCCAATCGCTTAAGAAGTCACACGATATCAACCGCACTTGTACATGAAAGGCTATCCACAGCAAGCGTAGAGCGCCAGTGGGTTACAATGACAAGCGTGGCGAGTTACATGACAGCTCAAGCTGCGCCGTTTTCGTATCAATATGCAAGGTTTATAACCTGAAGGTACTACGTAATCACGTTACGTTCCTTGCAAGAGATCAATTCCGTTCACTGTAAAGGTCAAACGATGCCATGTAGTATAAGGATGGTAAGTGACTGGCGTTTTTAGGTAAACCAAAATACTTCCCTTTTAGCAAATCAAATAACAACATTATTTCCCCAATGATTGAAGTTTGCTAATTTCAAATATAAAGCTTTCAGTTTCGTTTTAGAAGGTTTCGCCTTTCGTAGTCTTAATCTCTTTTAAAACAATTGAAGTAACATGTGTGCCATTGTCGTGAGCCGTTTATTCTTGTTTACAACAATCTTATTCTAGACCGTGATCTAGGAAATGTAATCTGCCCAGTTTTGTCTTATCTTGGCTTATCATGCGGATGGAGGTTTCCTACTTTAGTTTAATAACAATTAGTTATTTGTCAGTACCTACTTTCGCTTTATTAGCCTTCTTTGTGGATTATTCGTTATTATATTCTCATTTAAAACCGAGTTCCTCCATTAAGTATAGCAGTATTCTTTTTAAAACCAAGTACTCATTACTCATGAATGAGGTTTCCACGACATATTTAGAGAATGTTAATAGCCAAGTAAAAGCCGAGTTAAGTCTCTTGTATAAGATCAGTCTCTTAACCTATGATCGATAAACTGATCTTTTACCTACATAAGAGTCGTTATAACTAACCATGAAAGCTATTATAACGCCTGTGTTTCAAACCAACAACTGTTGCTTTAGCATGTCGTCTATTTTACTACACCAGTTTACAAAGCATCGTACTGAAGGATAGGAAGAGGTTCACATGCGTAGCGACGATTGTCAAACGATAATAATGGCATTTCGCGTCTTATAACTTGACTAAGCCGTTTCAACTCTTAGTAGAATCTCACGCTTTACTCCTTTGATACTTTACCTATTCGGCATATCCGACCACCAACGTCTATTGACTTCACAATGCTTGGTTCCCAATTCTCTGGGAAAATTGACATGCCCCTGTCACACGCCCTTGGCTTGGCGTAAGTCTCTCATACTATCGGTAATTTGCGAACTAGCCAACCGGGAGTTTATCGTAATCGCGGACGTATACAGATTATGCTTATCTGTTATTGTACAAGTCTCTTGTGTCTGGTCCTATGTATGAGCAGTTGGTTCTGCGCCAATAATGTAGGACTTAGAGTCAAAGGGCGGTGCCGTAAAGTGTGTTCGATTATCTAGTATACTGCCAACTATATAATCTACGATGTAATTTCGATTCTGATAAGGAACCGAATTATTTACCCCTCGATAGGCTTAGTAATTGCCGAGATAAAAATCGATCTGAGCAAGTTTGGCTCGACTCGCGTGCGATCAATCCTCTGCGAAACAACGGCAGGAAGTTACAACCGAAACCCCTGCCGTCTTGACCAAGCTATGAAGATTTCCCTTGGGAGTTTTGGTTTGAGACTAAAAAGGACAAAGGTAGTATTTAGGATATGCGGTATGGGGTGGCTTTTGGAGATACTACGAGGTAAAAGTAGTATTTTTGGGCATTATGTGTGGAGATCTTACACCCTGAGGTGTATTATCTTGGCTCAACTAGGCTAGGAAGTGCCATAGGCGACCTTCTTAGAGGGGAGGGAGGCTATGACGCGAAGGCCCAGCTGAGAGGGAAGAGAAGAGGCTTAGGAGCGAAACAGCCTGAGAGGAAGGAGGGACCGGGGGCTTGGAAGATTTGGATGGTGATCTTGGCTCAAGTGTTATGGGAAAACAAAGCCCGACGATGGCGGTCGAGTCGTGAGGCAAGTGTAGGCGCGGTCCCGAGCGAAGTGCACTATCCTACTCCGCTAAACGTAGCGCAAAACAAGGCCTGCGTAACCCTTATGAGGCCAAAACAAAGGAGCGATTGGCCTGGGCAGAAGTATTATTGCGGCCCGTCCACGTATGACGAGGTGTGAAGTCTCTCGCCTCGTTAACAAAAATGTTCCGTCGCTCGGAAAAATCCATAAAATACAAATGACATGGCGAATTTCCCTTACGCGGGGATACGTAAAGCGTTTGGCAGAAAAGCGTTCTAAGCGGGGTTGTGCACAAAATTTCGAAACTAGCAAACTTTGGTGATTGTAAATGCAATAAATCACTTACGTATAAAATACGAAAAGAAAGAAAGATGTGATTTTTAAACGGAAAAGTTTCGGTTTTATGAAGAAAAAGGTTCGTTAATGGGGTGGATTCCCAGTTTGGTATTTGGACTTCTTGGATTATTTTAGAATTATGAGATTTTATTTTGGAAATGGTCACGTGGGGCCCACGGGAGAAATTCTGATTTTGTGGGGCCAGCTTTGTTTTGAGATTTTGGTATTTTGGATATTTCGGAAGACGAAATATTTTGGACGAGTCGGGGGGCGACACGTGTCACCCCCATGTGGCACCTTTGCCGAAATGGTGGGACAAGTGGCTTGCGTCCGCTTGGCGAAATGGGTTAACAAGTGGCAAGCCACTTGGTTTCGTTGGGCATGTGGTGTGGTGGGACCCACACACATGGCCCAATCTTGACCTACACTTACCTTGATCTTGGCCCTTGAATCCTATATATAAACCCTCCTTAAGTTGAAGAGTAATTCATCCCTCACTTGAAAACTTTCCAAAGGCAAAATATTTCCCTCCCTTTGTAGTGCTTTTCGTCCCCCTCCCCTTTTGTGTAGAATACTTGGTGTATTATTGTATAATCCCAAATACCTTGGCCTAGTATCCCTAGTAGTATTCCAAAGTTATTTCAATACTAGGGCAGAAAATACTACTTTATTCGATAATAGTAAAGTGAAACCACAGAAAAATCTTCCTAGCTTGGTTGAAGTTTTTAGAGAAGTTGTTGGAAACTTCTAAGGGTTGGAGGCGGGTTGGAGCGTAAGTAGTTGGAGCTAAGCGTTGCCGGGATCGACTTATAAACTTGGATAATTTTGGGCTTATCGAGGTAATAATCTATGTCCCTATTGTAATTGGAAATTACATATTGTAATATATAGTTGAGTATACTATATATAGAATGAGTATTAAAAGAATTGAGCGTATTTACATAGTGTATTCTGATGAAGTTGTTGTATTATTGTAAGTAGAATTGTACACGTCAGGTTAGGCGTGTAATCCCAAGGAGTTGTTGGCACAGTAGCGGGCACTGGATAGGAGGTTTTATGAGATAGCGGGAGGAGGTCTTTGTCGAGTTTTTGTAGAATAAGGAATCTTGTATTTAGAATATTCTCTGAAGAGAACTAGAGATTGATAGATATATTGTGGCCTTTATAGGTGGATCTTCTAGCGGCATACTTGACTTGGCTTGTGGTTTAAGCTAAAAGGTATGTGATTCTTCCTATACTCTTGAGCATGATTGTTGTGAACTATATAGTGCGGTGAGCGTGCGTGTGTGAAATGAGTTTTGTTTGTTTTAAACATAAGGTGTTATAATGGCTTTATGGGAAGTTAGTTATAACGACTTATGAAAATAAAAGAAAGATTTGATTTTGAAAGTTAAGAGACTTAATCTTGAAAGATAAGAGACTTGACTTATAACGACTTGTTTTGGAAAAGGAGAAGTAACTTGATTTAAGTATAGGTTACTTGTTTTTAAAGAGTATACTTGATGTTGTTCTAAAGAAAAGCACTTGGTTTGAAAAGTATAGAGTACTTGATTTTAAAAGCCTTGTAAAGATTTTCTGAAGGTGAAGTAATTTGGTGTTAAAAGTAAAGCGTGTTTTCTTTATTTACTACAGTATTAGTATCATGTGGCTTTTACGTAAAGAGGTCTTTTGAAAGAATAAATGTATGTTGAACTTGCTATGCTTGTTGTGATAGTCTTTGATGTGCAAGTGTTTTGTTGATATCTTCTTTGTGACTCTGCAGGAGGGTAGGCTATCGATTGATTGATTGGACATCTTGGCGTTGGGTGGTCCAGTATCGTCCACTTTGAGTATTGGTGGTTGTTTTGCATGCTGCGTAACTCTGGGAGGGCGGCTATCGATTTATTTCCTTTGGACATCTTGTGCGATGGATGTTCCGCGGGCGTCGTCGATGGGATGGTTTCATGGCCGTGACTTCCGAGGTGAGATCTTGGGGCATGCGGTCATTATGAGGTTGATTGTTAGTCCATGGGCGCTAATCCATGAAAGCTTGCGCGGTGACGGCGATCGCGGGCTTGATTTATGCGTGTGGTTCGAGCGCACTTTAGATACTGTTACGGTCATTTTCGTGTGCCGTAGCCTCGGTAGATAGCTTAAGATACTTGCCTCGGTCATATCTTGTGAGGCGGTAGGCTATTATGCGTTAACCAAGATACTTGCCTCGGCGATTCGTGGCTAGCTTTTGGGTAGTAGTTGGCTTAGTACCTTGCAGTGATGGGATATGACTAGCTTTTGGGTAGTAGTTGGCTATTCTACTTGCGTCGGTTTGATATGCGAGCGGGATCTAGTGTTGAGTTCACATATGGGTGTTGTTTTACATCATGTCTTGCCGTGATGAGGAATGAGTTCCACGGGCATGAGTGGTATTATGGGCGTGAGACCCGTAGTTATGTGTGAGTGATTATTACGGGGATATCGTCCCGCACTTGACATAACTCTTTACTTATTGCGAAATGGTTTTATAAAATGATGAAATGTGATTTCATTCTGATATTTTGATTTCACATACTTGGTACTGTTATGCGACCTCGCCCGAGTGCGTTCATCTGCAGCGGTAAGTACATCGGTTGTGGATCCTCGCTCATAGGATCACGATTCGGCATATTAGGAAGCTCCGTTTCTCGGAGCTTATCTTTTGGTATGTTTCCACTGAGTTGTAGGTTCTTGTACATTCGGGGTATGGCGAAGCCACTGTCGTCATAGTTGTTATTACACTCTTAGAGTGCATGTAGTTGTTGTGTGGCGGGGTTGTAAAGGATTAGCTGTTCGGTTATATGTATATACATGAAAGCGGCCGTTTTGGTTGGCCTTTATTTTCTTATGATGTATCTTGTTTCTGTTTAAGTTTTTATTTCCGCTGATTTTCTCGATGTTGTATCACTAGGGTGCCGGGGTAAGGCACGATCCACGGGCAAGATCGGGTCGTGACAAAAGTGGTATCGAAACGATTAATCCTCGGAAGGTGTCTCTGAGCAAGTGTACAATGAAATGTGATTATCAATTATGTTCTGCACCCACATCTATAATCCCAGGAGGCTGCGAGACATTTAAGTTAGTTTCCATTCTTCTCATTACGAGATCGTACCTTAGAGGCTGTGATAAGTTGGACCTGCAGCCGTATTTCGTTTTTACAGTATCTTATCCCTTGTGAGCCGGGACGAGAGAGGGCAAGGTGGCCGTCAGGAGCTGCTAGTAGGATCTGATACGGCGAGGCCGATCGATACACGAGATAGTGCCAGACAGCCCGAGTTTTGTGGCGCCCTTGTGGCGAAGGTGAAACCCCCGCGTGTGCTTCCCGGGGAACCACGATACGAGCACCTCGATCCATGGCCAGGGGGCGAGGATGGAGTTACAAGGAATAGCCCGATTACGGCGAGATCGTGCGAGACACGAGAGATAAGGCTGAATCTGGCTGATTCGATTCCGGTAACCCGCGTAGTTCACGGATCGGATGGTTTGAGGCTCGGGTTTCTATATCACTTGATTTCGAGTGAGGCACGAGGATGATCCGCGAGAGTTAAATGCGTCGATTCTGAGAGGATCATGCAGTGATCAAGTCTTGAACCCGAGTCGCGTGATTTTAGTTCGCCATCATTTCGCGTGATACCGCGATCGGCGGTTTTGATTCGCCAGGAGCTGTCGGGGAGCATGCGCCGGGCATTCAGAGACCCAGTTCGGAGGCATTTCTCGACCATTTATGCGCCTCGCGGTAAGGAGAACACGGTAGCAATTTTATCTTGAGGCGAGAGGCGCCGCGATTCCGGGAGTACGTAAGGATTCGACTTCGTTGGCTCACGATATGTCCCTGCGTTAGTAGCTAATATGGAGGGCCAAGTGCAGCCGTCACGGGGCTTGATGGCTACTTGCGAGTGCGTTGCGGTGCGCCCGCTGGCCCAGGGCATAGACATTGCCCGCATGCGAGGGCTCGGCACACTAGGGTGTGAGGCACGGAGAGACCGGCCAGATTGACGATACCGGCGAGAGAGGCCCGGGGCGAGGGTCGCTGGTGACTTTCAAGGAGGGACCGCGCGGCGAGACTAGTTATAGCGTCGCTTGATCACGTAGTGGTCCTCTGATCTTGAGGCCTCGAGCATTGAGGCGGTCGGGCTCAAGGTTGGTTTTGAAGGGGAGTTGGGGTGCTGGCCAGATGGCCACGACAAAATGTAACCCAGTGTGGTAAACCCCATTCGAAGTGTCGGAAGGCTTATTTTTATGGCGGCGGGGCCATTTGCGAGAATTGTCCCTACGAGTAGGTAGCGGCGGATGTTGAGACTTCGACCTTCCGGGATGCATTGCGGGTTCTTAGCCAGCCCGAGTATAGCTAAGTGAGGGGTTACGTATGCGGTAGAGGCGGGACGAGGTCGTGGTGGTAGTTCCCGATTCTAAGCGGTCCCTTGAAACCGCTATTCTTTTGATATCCAGGTATATCGCTTACGGCCTATAGAGACTAGTATGCATTTGTGTTAAGATCTGAGTATATTTTAATTGTTATGTTCACGATAGCATTATGTTGTTGTAATTAGAAAACATGGGCGGTTGAGAAAGGGTAATTATAGGGGCGTGAAGTTTTGACTTAGAATATTATCGTTGAGACCTTAGATGTAAGGCCGTCGTGAGTAAGATTTTCGGTTGATATTGGTGAAGTCTCGTTATATCAGTGGTGTATTGGTGCTTGACTAATTCATGGGTAGTGCTAAGATGGAAGTGGTAGCTTTCATGCGCGTGAATTAGTAAGATTGTTTCGGATCGAGGAGCGAGAGAGTTGAAGTAGCGATAGCGGAGTCGGGTTAACGAGAGGCCAAGTCGCGGGTGTCATGACCGGCCGAATAAGGTGGGGTCAGTTCGAGGTGGTCGGCCAGAAGATGGTAGGGTCACGATGGTGCTGAGGCCCAAGTTTAGATAACCATCGTATGAGTTCCATTATGGATGTGTTCGGCGAGAATCGGATCGTGAAGGCGGAGATGGGCCTTAGAGTAAGTGAAGCTAGTGGAGCTGTTGTGAGATTAGAAATGATTTTCCTCGTTAGCTTGGATTTGTATGATACTATGGCCATTGATGGCGTGATTGGTTTAAATAAAGTATAGTAGTGAAGACTATCACAAGCTACGTTGTTTGGAGACTTAGAAGGAACATTCGGGATGAATGTTTCTAAGGAAGAATGTTATACCCGTAGTTCAGGGTATGTATGTGAGCGATACGCGACGAGAATCTGACCAGAAATTTGGAAAGAAAGAAAGATGTGATTTTTCGGCGGAAGAAGTTTCAAGTTTTATGAAGAAAAGGTTCGTTAATGGGAATTGGATTCCCGATTTGAGTATTTGGACTTCTTGGATTATTTTAGAATTATGAGATTTTATTTTGGAAATGGTCACACGTGGGGCCACGGGAGAAATTCACAGTTTTGTGGGAGACCCTTTGTTTTTGAGATTTTTGGTATTTTGGATATTCGGAAGACAAATATTTTAGGCGGACGGAGTCAGGCGACCGTGTCACCCCACATGTGGCACCTGGCGAAATGGTGGGACAAGTGGCTATGCAACTTGTCCATGGCAGAAAATGGGTTAACAAGTGGCAAGCCACTTGGCCTCAAATTTGGCCTTGTTCGTTAATACATGTGGTGTGGTGGGACCCACATGCACATGGCCCAATCTTGACCCTACACTTACCTTGATCTTGCTTGTGAATCTCTATATAAACCCCCTTAGGTTGAAGAGTAATTCATCATACTCACTTGAAAACTTTCAGAAGGCAAAATATTTCCCTCCCTTTGTAGTGCTTTTGTCCTCTCCCTTTTTGTGTAGAATACTTCAGGTGTATTATTGTATAATCCCAAATACCTTGGCCTAGTATCCTAGTAGTATTCCAAAGTTATTTCAATCACTAGAGCAGAAAATACTACTTTATTCCAATAGCGTGAAAGTGAAACCTAGAAAAATCTTCCTAGCTTGGTTGAAGTTTTAGAGAAGTTGTTGGAAACTACAAAGGTCGCTTAGGCGGGTTGGGCGTAAGGAGTTGGGCTAAACGTTGCCAGGGATCGACCTATAAATTTGGATAATTTTTGGGCTTATCAGAGGTAATAATCTATGTCCCTGTTGTAATTGGAAATTACATATTGTAGTAATATATAGTTGAGTATACTATATATAGAATGAGTATTAAAAGAATTAATTGTATTTACATGAGGCATTTGTATTCTGATGGCCCATTTGTATTATTGTGGAGTAAGTGCTTCACGTCGGTTAGGCGTGTAATCCTGAGTTGTTGGTTGGCGGGCACAGATAGGAGGATTTTATGAGATGAGCGGAGGAGAGTCTTTGCGAATTTTTACTGTAGAATAAGGAATCTTGTATTTAGAATATTCTCACGAAGAGAACTAGAGATTGATAGATATATTGTGGCGCTTTATGGGTGGATCTTCTACGCGCGGCATACTTGACGGCATTGTGGTTTAAGCTAAAAGGTATGTGATTCTTCCTATACTCTTGAGCATGATTTATTTGTGAACTATAGTCACGGTGAGCGTCGTGTGTGAAATGAGTTTTGTTTGTTTTAAACATAAGGTGTTATAATGGCTTTATGGGAAGTTAGTTATAACGACCTTATGAAAATAAAGAAAGATTTGATTTTGAAAGTTAAGAGACTTAATCTTGAAAGATAAGGGCTTGACTTATAACGACTTGTTTTTCGGAAAAGAAGTAGCAGTTGATTTAAGTATAGGTTACTTGTTTTAAAAAGACTATACTTGATGTTGTTCTAAAAGAAAAGCACTTGGTTTGAAAAGTATAGAAGTACTTGATTTTAAAAGCCTTGTAAAGATTTTTACACGAAGGTGAAGTAATTTTGGTGTTAAAAGTAAAGCGTGTTTTCTTTATATGTACTCACGAGTATTAGTATCATATGGCTTTACGTAAAAGGTCTTTTGAAAGAATAAATGTATGTTGAACTTGCCTATGCTTGTTGTGATAGTCTTTGATGTGCAAGTGTTTTGTTGATATCTTTCGTGACTCTGCAGGTAGGCTATCGATTGATTGATTGGACATCACGGCGTTGGGTGGTCCACGGTATCGTCGGCACTTTGATTATTGGTTGTTGTTTACTGCTGTGACTCTGGGGGCCGCTTATCAGTTATTTCCTTTGGACATCTTGCGCGATGGATGTTCCGCAGGCATGCGTCGATGGGATGGTTTCATGGCCATGACTTGAGGTGAGATGCCGGGCGTGCGGTCATTATGAGGTTCAGATTGTTAGTCCATGGACGCTAATCCATGAAGCTTGTGGTATTGGCGATCACGGGCTTGATTTATGCGTGTGGTTCGGGCACACTTTAGATACTTGTTACGGTCATTTTCGTGTCTGCGGTAGCCTCACGGTAGATAGCTTAAGATACTTGCCTCGGTCATATATCTTGTGAGACGGTGAAGCTATTATGCGTTAACCAAGATCTTGCCTCGGCCGATTCGTGGCTAGCTTTTGGGTAGTAGTTGGCTTCCGTACCTTGCGTGATGGGATATGACTAGCTTTTGGGCTGGTAGTTGGCTATTCTACTTGGCCGTCGGTTTTGATGACGCTGACGAGATCTAGTGTTCGAGTTCACATATGGGTGTTGTTTTACATCGTATGCTGGCGGTGAGAATGAGTTCCACGGGCATGAGTGATATTATGGGCGTGAGACCCATAGTTATGTGTGAGTGATTATTGCAGGGGATATCTTTGTTATACCCGTATTTCGGAGTATATGCGTGAGGACATACGTCTGAAAGTTGCCTTAAAGTTAGCCTTGGGCGTTTTTATTTGTGCCTGACTCGCAAAAGAATCGTTTTTCGATGAAGCGTTTCCACGACTTTCGTAGGAAAATTCCGGCTATGTCATTTAGTATTTTTGCGGATTTTTAGAGGCGAAACATTTGGACCAGCGGGAGGCCACCTTGTCACCCTCGATTGGTGGACTTAAAGCGTCCATTTGGACGAATTGGACTAAGCTAAGCGCGTTTTTGTGCCTTGCACAAAGTCAAGGAGTTGGTAGGATATTTGTGTGTAGTAAATCTTCACCCTACACTTGCCTTGCACTTGTCTTCATCTTGGCCATTGGTTGGCCATGGCTTGGCTATAAATACCCCCAAAGATGAAGAGTTCTTCATCCACAAATTACTTCAAGTCTTGAAAAATCCTCTCTCTAAGCCTTTTAGTCGACACCTTCCCCACTTTGAGTGAGTTTGGTAGGGCCTACCCACTGCCTGGCAGAAATCTACCCCTCCTTGGTAGAAAAGTTGTCTTCTAGTATTGTTATAATGCCCAAAATACCTAGCCCAAATCCGCCAGTCCTTTGTAGAAGTTGTGAAGAACTTCTAAGGTTTCTTAGACTCTGGAGGCATACAACTTAGGAGCTAAACCTTGCTCAGTGCGACTTTATCTAGGATATTATTGGGCTTACGAGGTAACTAATCCTAACCCTCTTTTGAATTAGAGAATACATCTGTAGTAGTATAAGAATAAGTATTAAATACTTAGAAGAATATTACGGAATAGAATTGAGTATGCTCATGAATTTGTTTTCTGATGAGCTTATATAGCTCATAGGGTAGGGTTGTGCTGCAGACTTTCAGTAGAATTGTGAACCCTCTGTTTAGAATGACCTTGAGTAGTCTAGACTTTGATAGATGTCAGTGACTATTATAAGTGATTCTGCTGCGGCATATTGACTTGGCGGGAGGTTTTCGAGAAGGTATGTGATTCTTCCTAAGCATGATATTTTAACACATATATATGATGCGGTGAGGCGTACATGTGTTAGCGAATAATAACTCACGGCAATGTCGTTTGACTTAAGCTTTGAATAATAACTACGATGTCTTTGACTTAAGCACCGAATAATAAAGAATCTGATGCATTTCAAAGAACTCTGAATCATTTTTATTGGAAGATAAATATTTGGTTTTAAAACAAAAGCTTAAGAGTTATACTAGCTTTATGGGAAGTTAGGTATAACAACTTAAGAAAGATAAAAAGGCTATTTACTTGTTTGTTTATAAAGCCTTGTATTGATTTCTGTTAAGTGTAGTAAGATTTGTTTGATAAGTAGACATATTATGATGCTACTGTTAGTGTCTTGAAATCTTTGTGTAAGGGGTCATTCTTCTTGTGCTTACGTTGCTATTAGAGTAAGTCCGTTTGTCTTGTTATTGTATCACCTACCCCTTTTGTTATCACAGGGCTTGCCCCCTTGATCTTGGTCTATCGGCCTATGCGGTCTGTGAGACTATGCGGGCAGCGGTATGCTCGGGATTGATCATTCGGGTGTTTATCACGATGCGGGGATTCCTATGCGATGCTGTTGAGACTATGCGGTCTTTTGAGGCTATGCGGGCTGCGGGAGCCTAGGCGGATCTGGGGTTAGCTGCCCCGATGCGAGAATACCTCATGCGGTGCATGTGTGACTATGCGGCTGCGGAAGTCGAGGACTAGGCACGTGAGAATGATACTATAGGCGATTGACCTTGCTTGATCATTGCGGCCTAGAATAGACTATTCTGATTTTCCTATTCTGTTGTTGTTTGTGATGTACTATGTGCAATTGAGCTGATTGTATTTGTGAAAAGGTTTTAAATACTTTGATTTCATTTGATTCTTTATAGTTTCACATACTTGGTACTGTTGTCTTGACCTCGCTTGAAGTGCGTTCATCTGCGCGAGTAAAGGCAAGCAGTGCTAGATCCGTCCTTAGGATCCTTTGCGTTGGTGTCGGAGCTCCATCTTCTCGGAGGCTCTACTTTTGGGTATGATCTCCTGTTGTAGATAGTTTTATGCAGTCGGGGTATGGCGAGCCCTGTCGCCATAGTTATATATTTTCCTTAAGTGCAGTAGCCATATTTATGCGATTTGGATGTAGCTAGCGAACCATGTTTTATATATATATATGCGAAGCGACGTTTTCTCACATAGCGTGTCTTATTTTACAAAGCTGTTTCATGTCTTGTTTTATATTCGATTACTCGATGTATGACTACTTGGGTGCCCGGTAGACACGATCCACGGGCCGAATGGAGTGCGTGACAAAAAGTGGTATCGAGCGATTAATCTCGGAAAGTGTCTGACCGTATCTAGTAAGTGCTTGATTATCGGTGTGTTGTGCCCGATGTCGAGGAGGCTATAGGATATTTAGGATTGGTTTCCATTCTTCTCATTACGAGATCGTGCTTTAGAAAGCGATGTTATAGGTTGGACCCGCTACAACGTATTCCTTTCTATGTGATTATGCCTCCACGTAAGGCAAGGCCCGAGAAGGGCAAAGCGGTGAGGCGCTAGCGAGACACCCGAGTCACGAGGCTCGGGCCAGTCTATACGAGGCAGCGAGTTATGGCGCCGCCCGGCCCAGCGAGACCACAGTACCGCGCCTCTGTCCCGGCACAGGCGGAGAGTTAGGATGAGAGATGGCTTGACTTTTAGCTAGAGTTGTGGCGGTCGAGGATAAGTGGAATCACGGCGATTCCAGTTCGACTCGGCTCGATCGCGCCGTGGTGCACCGGCGAATAGTTTGAGACTCACGGGATTTCCTTAGTTGTAGCCCTGAGTTTCTGGTCGGCGGAGGATGATCGCGAGTTCATCCGTCATTGCGAGAGGATCGTGCGGGTGATCAGGCTTGAGGCGAGTGCGTGACATTCGGTTCGCGTCGGTGCGTGATACGTGATCGATTGGTTTGATTCGTGGGAGCTTTCGGGAGAGCATGCGCCTCCGTGATATGGGATGAGTTTTGAGAGGCTTTTCTCACACTTCTTGCCTCGCGGATGAGGAGGGCCTGGTGATAGATTCTTATTCTTGAGGCAGGGAGGGCGCAGTGAGGAGTACAATGTCGGGTTTGATTCTTTGGCTCGATATGTCCACTGGCGTGCGCGAATATGGAGGGCCGGGTGCATCGCTATGTCCTTGGGCTAGATGATTACATGGCGAGTCTTGTGCGGGTGTGTCCCCGGCCGGCATGGACGCAACCGTATGCGAGCTCATGCACTGGGATGCGAGGCGTAGAGACCGCCGGGTAAGCGATATCATGCCGGTGAGAAGAAGGCAGCGGCGGTTCTTTGGTGGTTCGAGGTGGCGGCAGCGAAGTCGAATTTGCACCACGGCACGCGAGCGCTCTACCTCATTTAATGCAGCGGGCGGTCGAGGCGGTCGGGGCCCCGGGACTTGATTTCGAGTAGCGAAGTGCTAACGTTGAGTCTGCTCGGTGTGCCCGTTGTGGTAGATACCATTGCAGGCGTACTCAGGGAGCTGCTATACTTGTGGCGGCGAGGTCATTCGCGAGTTTGTCGGCCGGCGGCTGGTAATGAGGGCGATCCACGAGTGCATTGCCAGCTTCCGTCCAAGCGATTACTCGCCGGAGGCAAGGTACTCATGGACCAGCGGTCGCGGCAGAAGGTCGTGGCGGGTCGATTCTAGCGGTCCTGAGAACGCATTTATGCTTTGTCCGGTAAGCGGGATCGGGAGGCCTCGCTGATGTCGTCCACGGGTACCTGCTCGGTTCGGGTTTGATGTCTATGCTTTGATAGATCCGGTTCTACTCGTCTATATATCTCCCCTTGTTGCTAGTAGGATAGGGATAGAGCACGAGTCCATAGACCCTTTCGAGGTAGCTACGCGATGGGTGATTCGGTGGTAGCTCGGCGGGTATATAGAGCTTGTCACGTGACCATTCTGATCGTCGGACCTGGCGACTTGATAGAGTTGGAGATGATTGACCGGCGTGATCACGGGGATGGATTGGCTAGCTTCTTGCTACGCCAATGTAGGCTGAAGAAGAGAGTAATGCAGTTCCGGTTTCTGAGCGGTTGTTGAGTGGGAGAGCACGGTATCGCCAGAGGTAGGTTTATTTCTACCTCAGGCTAGGAAGATAGTGCGAAGGGTATATCTACCATCTCGTTCGGTGTTTGATCACGAAGGCTGCGGTACCAGATTTTCGATCGGTTCGATGGTCGAAGAATTCCCGGCGTGTTTCGAGCGACCTCCGGGTATCCTCCCGAGAGGAGATCGAGTTTTGTATAGATGTGTTGCGGACACTCGGCTATTTCCATTCCGCCATACAGAACGGCACGCGAGTTGAGAAATGAAGGACCAGTGAGAGATTTCTTTGGAGAAGGGTTTTATCAGCCTAGTGTTTCTCCCAGAAGCGCGGTATTGTTCGTGAAGAAGAAGGGCGGGGCGCTGCATGTGTGTTGACTACGAGCGGTGAACAAGGTAACCATTAAACAGATACCCTTCCGAGATTGATGATTTGTTCGACGATTGTGGCGCGAGATATTTCTCAAGATTGATCTGCGATCGGGCTATCATCGAGTTCGTGTCGAGAGGTGGATGTCCCTAGATGCGCATTCGGACGATGCGGGCATTATGAGTTCGGGTCATGTCTTTTGGGTTGACCATGCTCGGCGGTATTCATGGATTTGATGAACCGAGTGTTCAAACCATTTTTGGACACGTTTGTGATAGTGTTCATTGATGATATCTTGGTTTATTCTCGCCAGGCGAGGAGCATGCGGAGCATTTGAGAATGTGGCGATTCTCGGGACCAGCGATTACGCCAAGTTTTCCAAATGTGAGTTTTGGTTAGCGGTGGCTTTTCTTGGGCATATTATGGGTGATGGCATTCAGTGGATACGCCAAGATCGGCGATCGGACTTGGCCTAGACCTACTACTCCAAAGAGGTCCGCGATTTCGGGCCTTGCGAGTTATTATCGGCGGTTCGTAGAAGTTTGCTTCTATCTGCACCATTGACTAGGGTGACTCGGGCGACCAGTTTGATGGTGATGCTTGTGAGCGGTGGTTTCGATTCTTGAAGAGAGCGACGACCGCCCCGTTCTTACTCTTCGGAGGGTCGGATGGTTATGTCGTGTATTGTGATGCGTCGAGCATCGGGTTGGGATGTGTGTTGATGCGGCATGGCGGGTTATAGCATATGCATCCCAATGAAGAAAACACGAGGAACTACCCCACCCATGATTTAGAGTTGGCGGTATGATTCACGCTTTGAAGATCTGGAGGCACTATTTGTATGGGGTTCACGTGGATATTTATCTGAGACCACAAGAGCCTCGGTATATCTTGACGGAGGAGCGAACTTACGGCGAGGCGGTGGTTAGAGTTGCTTAAGGATTACGATGTTGATATCTGTGCCACCCCGGGAAGGCCATGTTGTGGTAGATGCTCTTAGTCGTAGGTCGATGGGGAGCCTATCGGATGTGCAGTAGAGAGAAGGACATGGTTCGTGATTTGCAGATTAGCGAGCCTTGGTGTCCGTTTGATTGATTACGATAGCGGTGGGTTAGAGTTCGTGAGGTTGCCGAGTCTTCCATCGTCGAGGAGGTGAAGAGGCAATTCGAGGATCGGCTTTGATTCGATATCGTGTCTGACTCTTCGTGAGGCAAGGGTCCTTTTGAGTAGCTTTGATGGGGTGCTAAGGTTTGAGAGCGAGTTGTGTGTCCCGGATGTTTGAGACTTGGCGAGTTCTGGGGAAGCACACGGCGCGCGTTACTCTATCCGTGGTCGACCAAGATGTACCACGACCTTAGATCCGTGTATTGGTGGGATGGCGAAGAGGACGTTGCAGAGTTCGTAGCTCTGTGCGTGTTGTCGGCGGTGAAGGTAGAGCACGGAGGCCCGGTGGTTTGTTACTGACGATAGAGATCCCGACACGGAAGTGGGAGGTAATCAACGTGGACTTCATCACAGGATTACCTCGCTCGGAGGAGACATGATTCTATATGGGTTATCATCGACGGTGATGAAATCAGCCCACTTTCTTCCGTCCGACGACTTTTTCGGTGAGGATTATGCCGACTTTACATCCGAGAGATCGCCGATCGCATGGAGTCCCTATTTCGATCATATCGCATGAGGAGCCCGGTTACGGCTAACTTCCTGAGGTCCTTCGAAGGGTTTAGGGACGCAGTGAGCACGATCGCATTTCATCCACGCATGCACCGACAGGCGAGCGCACTATCAGACTCTTGAGGATATCTGCGAGCTGTGTATTGACTTCAGTGGTAGTTGGGAGGATCATTTGCCTCTAGTTGAGTTTGCGTATAATAATAGCTACCACTCGGTATTGAGACGGCGCCTTATGAGGCCTTGTATGGGAGGAAGTGCGATCGCCTATAGGTTGGTTCGATGTGGGCGAGTGCGGCTAGTGGGACCAGATTTGGTGCGGCGACGATGGATAAGGTGAAGCTTATCCGAGGCGGCTATTAATGACTCGAGTCGGCAAGTCGTATCGCGGATCATCGCCGTCGGCATCTTGAGTTCGAGGTTCATGATTGGGTTTTCCTAAAGGTGTCACCCATGAAGGGTGTGATGAGATTCGGAAGAAGAAGCTTCAAGGTACATTGGGCGTTCCAGTTGTCCGAGGTAGGCAAGGTTGCTATGAGTTGAATCTGCCGTCCGATCTGGAGGCGATGCATCCGGTTTTTCACGTATCTATCTTTGAGAGATGTATCGGGGATCCATCTAGGAGTACACCCGGACGACGATGTCAGTGTGGGGTTATCGTATGAGGAGATTCCATAGCGATAGTCGATCGTCGTTAGGCGTCTGCGGACGGGGCGTGGCTAAATCAAAGTTACGTGGCGGAACGAGCTCGAGGAGAGATGACGTGGGAAGGCGAGAGGACATGAGGCAGAAGTATCCTCACCTATTCCCCACACCTCCAGGTAATTCACTTTCCTACTTGTAAATTTCCATTATCATATATGCCTAAGTGTTGTTCTATGGCCGTGTGTGGCATTTGCAACTGTTTAAGCTTTATCGATAACTGTCTTGGGAAGGAACATTCGGGACGAATGTTTCTAAGGAGGGGAGAATGTTATACCCCGTATTTCCGGAGTATGTACGTGAGGACATACGTACAAAAAGTTTGGCCTTAAAGTTAGCCTTGGACGTTTTTATTTGTGCACAACTCACTAAAAGAATCGTTTTCCGACGAAACGTTTCCACAGCTTTCGTAGGGAAAATTCCGGCTATGTCATTTAGTATTTTTGCGGATTTTTCCGAGAGACGAAACATTTTGGACCAACGGGAGGGCAACACTTGTCACCCTCCAATTGGTGGACTTAAAACGTCCATTTGGACGAATTGGACTAAGCTTGGCACGTTTTTTGTGCCTTGCACAAAGTCAAGGAGTTGGTAGGATATTTGTGTGTAGTAAATCTTCACCCTACACTTGCCTTGCACTTGTCTTCATCTTGGCCATTGGTTGGCCATGGCTTGAGCTATAAATACCCCCTTAAAGATGAAGAGTTCTTCATCCACAAATTACTTCCAAGTCTTGAAAAATCCTCTCCTCTCCCTTAAGCCTTTTCGTCCAACACCTTCCCTTGAGTGAGTTTGGCAGGCCTACCCCACAGCCTGGCGAAATCTACCCTCCCTTGGTAGAAAAGTTGTCTTCTAGTATTGTTATAATGCCCAAAATACCCTAGCCCAAATCCCTTAGTCCTTTGTAGAAGTTGTGAAGAACTTCTAAGGTTTCGAGACTCTGGAGCGCACAACTTTAGGAGCTAAACCTTGCTCAGTAGCGACTTTATGTAGGATATTATTGGGCTTACCGAGGTAACTCATCCTAACCCTCTTTTGAATGAGAGAATACATACTGTAGTAGTATAGAATAAGTATTAAATACTTAGAAGAATATTACGGAATAGAATTGAACTGTGCTCACAAAAATTTGTTTCTGATGAACTTATATAGCTCACGGGTAGGGTTGTCTGCTTGACTTTCCGTAGAATTGTGAACCCTCTGTTTAGAATGACCTTGAGTAGTCTAGACTTTGATAGATGTTTGTGACTATTATAGTGATTCTCTATGGCATATTCAACTTGGCGGAGGTTTTCGTAGAAGGTATGTGATTCTTCCTAAGATGATATTTTAACACATATATATGCGGTAGGCGCATACGTGTTAGCGAATAATAACTACGGCAATGTCGTTTGACTTAAGCACGAATAATAACTACAATGTCTTTTGACTTAAGCTGAATAATAAAGAATCCGATGCATTTCAAAAGAACTCTTGAATCATTTTTAACAGAAGATAAATATTTGGTTTTAAAACAAAAGCTAAGAGTTATACTAGCTTTATGGGAAGTTAGGTATATGACTTAAGAAAGATAAAGGAACTGTTTACTTGTTTGTTTATAAAAGCCTTGTATTGATTTACATTAAGTGTAGTAAGATTTGTTTGATAAGTAGACATATTATGATGCTACCGTGTTAGTGTCTTGAAATCGTGTAAGAATTCGTTCTTCTTTGTGCTTACGTTGCTAACGAGTAAGTCCGTTGTCTTGTTATTGTATCACCTACCCCACTTGATCGTTATACGAGGGCTTGCCCGCGATCTTGGTCTATACGCCCATGCGATGCAGTGAGACTATGCGAGCAGCGGTATGCTCCGAGATTGATCATTCCGGTGTTTAGCCTGACGCGAGGGATTCCTACGCGATGCCCGCTGAGACTACGCGGTCTTTTGAGGCTATGCGGCTGCGAGGCCTAGGAGGATGCCGGGGTTGGCTGCCCCGATGCGAGGAATACCTAAATGCGGTGCGTGTGTGACCTATGCGGATCGCGGAAGTCGAGACTAGGCACGCAGAATGATACTACGGGCGATCGACCTTGCCCGATCATTCGCGGCCTAGAATAGACTATTCTGATTTTCCTATTACCGCTGTTGTTTGTGATGTGGCACTATGCAATTGAAGCGATTGTATTTGTGAAAAGGTTTTAAATACTTTGATTTCATTTGATTCTTTATAGTTTCACATACTTGGTACTGTTATCGACCTCTCCGGGGTGCGTTCATCCGTGAGTAAAGGCAAGCAGTGCTAGATCCGCATCCTCAGGATCCTCGTTGGTGCTGAGCTCCATCTTCTCGGAGGCTCTACTTTTGGGTATGATCTCTGTTGTAGATAGTTTTGTACGATCGGTATGGCGGCCCTGTCCGCCATAGTTGTATATTTTCCTTAGAGGTCTGTAGCTATGTTATGCGCTGGATGTAACGCTGAACCATGTTTTATATATATATATGCCGAAGGCGGCGTTTTCACATAATCGTGTCTTATTTTACAAACTGTTTCATGTCTTGTTTTATATTCCGATTACTCGATGTATGACTACTTAGGTGCTCGGTAAGGCACTACCACGCCCGAATGGGTCGTGACATACGCGCCCCTTACTTGGATATAATCATTTACTTAAGCGAAATGGTTTTATAAAATGATGAAGTGTGATTTCATTCTGAGATTTTCAGTTTCACATACTTGGTATTGCATCGCGACCTCCTCGAGGCGTTCATGCCGCAGTAGAGGTACACGGTTGCCAGGATCCTCGCCAGGATCAGCGATTCAGCATATCGTAAGCCCGCTTTCTCCCGAGGCTTATCTTTTCGCATGCTTTCGAGTTGTAGGTTCTTGTACATCTCGAGGTATGGCGAGCCTGTCCCGTCATAGTTGTTATTACACTCTTAGAGGTCTCAGTAGTGCTGTATGGGCAGTGGTTGTAAAGGATTGTAATCGCTCGGTTATTTGTATATACAAGGCGAATGCTTTGTCGCCTATTTTCTTATGATGTATCTTGTTTCCTGTTTAAGTTTTTATTTCCGCTGATTTTCTCTGATGTTGTATCACTAGGGTGCCCGGGGTAAGGCACCAGTCACGGGCCCGAGGTCGGGTCGTGACAATAAACTCCCGAACAGAAGGAGCTATCCAAAAACTCTGAGCAGGGTCCTACACCTGCCGATCACCAAACAACAGACCAACGCGTATTTAACGGCCTTCGGGCGAGGTCAAGACGAAGAATGTACCAAGTATGTGAATGGGGTAATCGTGAATGAAATCATAACAGTCTAAACAAAATAGGAGACATGTATGATAGCCAACCTACAGTACATAATACATAAGCATTCATATCAAGTCAGGGACGCAGGCCCTCAAAGTCACTACTCAAATATCACCATGGGTCTCACGCCCATAACATCAATCAAAACAGGTGGTATAACGTCTTGGGGGTTTACCCCTCATTTATACTCTTACCCTGGAGAAGGTGGTATAACGTCTTGGGGGTTTACCCCTCATTTATACTCTTACCCTGGAGAAAGTGGTATAATGTCTTGGGGGTTTACCCCTCATTTATACTCTTACCCTGGAGAAAGTGGTAAAACAGGTGGTATAACGTCTTGGGGGTTTACCCCTCATTTATACTCTTACCCTGGAGAAGGTGGTATAACGTCTTGGGGGTTTACCCCTCATTTATACTCTTACCCCATCTCAACCGGCCGTCACACAATAAATAAGCAAGTTAAGAATCCCCCAACTTCTTATTATTCTTGTTCACATACACTCTCATTTTAGCTTACTTAAGACACTAACATGTCTTTTATAAAAATTCGGGAATTTAACCCGCCTCCTGGTCACATGCCCCGGAATCCCACATCGAAGCATGTCCAAGGGGTAATATAAATAACGGAAGCATACCCGTGAAATCACACATCACTGTCGGTACGTCCAAGTAACTTACAACAAGACAGTCGGCCCTCCAACCGAGAGTCGCGGCAACGTAATAAAACATAATACTTGCACTCAAAGGCTATCACCGACACACATAGACAATTCTCAATTAATCAAGTCAAAGTACTTATCAAGGCACACATAGAATAATTCTCAATTAATCAAGCCAAAGTACTTATCAATGCACACATAGAATAATTCTCAATTAACCAAGCCAAAGTACTTATCATGGCACACATAGAATAATTCTCAATTAACCAAGCCAAAGTACTTATCAAGGCACACATAGAATAATTCTCAATTAACCAAGCCAAAATACTTATCAAGGCACACATAGAATAATTCTCAATTAATCAAGCCAAAGTACATGCACGCATACATTCTTTTCAAAAGACTCCTTTTATGTAAAACCCAAGATACTAACACCCGTAGTATCAAGGCATGTCTATTTTTCAAAGTAAGTTACTACACTTTTAGAAAACTCATTTCAAAGCTTGAAATCAAGTAACTTCAAATTTTCACAATCTAGGCAACTTATGCCCATTAATCAAAATAGACAACTTTCTTAACCTTCCATAAAACCGTTATAACCAACTTCCCATAAAGCCGTTATAACCCTTTATGGTTTTAGACATATCCATTCCTTTTATAACCAAGAGACTTACACTTTAAAACCAAGTATCACATACTTACAAATCAAGTTCTTAACTTTCAAAATACTTCAAGTCTCTTAATATATAGAAAACAAGTTTCTTCTCTTAAATCATGTCATTTCTCCTCTTTTAAATCAAATAAGTAAATCACTCCTTCGACTCCTAAAGTCATTATAATGACCCTTAGGTTTTGGAACTAAGGCACTAGCCAAAAGATTTGGAAACCACTTCCTTTTCAAGACTCTATGTACTTTAAGTAAAATACTTTCACTTTTAAGAATCCAAACTTCACTAAGGAAATGGATTATACAACTTACAATTTAAACATCAAAGTACAATCGCTTAAGTACATAACAAATTCTATTTTAGGCAATCCAATTACAAACAAGGAATAGATCATTTAAGGAGTAGGACATACTTTCTTTATCTTAAGGAATCATGCTAGAAGAGGAGATAGTTCACATACCTTTTATTAAATCCACAAGCTAAGTTGAATACGCAGACGAGAAGTTGTCAACCTATAATGGCTAAGCAATAACACTATCAACTTCTAGTCTCTAACGAGAATAATATTACATACGGTCTCTAATTCTAACGGAAAATCGGCAGCACTTCCTTTGTTTCTACTCACTTTGCCACCTTTTCAAGCGCCGAATACACAACCAACACGCCTACATTTAAGGCTCAAAACAACGACCTAAACAAGGGATTACACGCCTACAATACGGGTAAAATTCGCCACAATTAACGGTGAGTTCCATATTCAAGCCATTCTCGCCAACAACATAACCAACAATTCAAAGTCTTTTCCAATCATTTTCCAGCAATTCCAAGTTCTAAGGTCTAGCATGTTATATAGTCATAAACAACTTCAACAACTACAATTTCCTTCTTATACAACACGCGTTTAATTTTAAACTAATAATCAACTTGAAATGTAATCTTAAGGCTAAACATGCTAGTTTTCTGATTAGGGTTCCAATAGCCAACAAACATATCAAACTTCATACTATATATCTCATGCTTGCTAATATCCATAACTACAAATAATAAGTAAACTTTAATTTCTAAAACGACAAGAAATTATACCTTTCAAGCCCTTAAAATTTCCAAGATTCAAAGTCGCCCTAGCAATTCTTAGCTCCTTTCCTTTACGCTCTAATCCGCTTATTTGAAGCCCTTAGAAGTTCACAACTAAGCTTTCTTATTTATACCCATTTCAGTATATGCATTGAGGTGTGTGCGTATTATTTGAGCCTTAAAGTAGGCTAGTTTCGAAATTCTTGCAGAAAGAAGTGCGTTTTCGGCCGAAGCGTTTCCAGCTGGTAGGAAGAATTAGATATCATTTCAAATTGGATTCAGAGAGAGCCGAAGCATTTTGGATAACGAGAGCGACATGTCGCCTCAGTGGAAGGAATTGGGCGGCAAAATGGGCAAAGTTGAATGAAAATGGTCGGATTGGTTGTTAAGATATTTTCATTAAGTTGTTGTGGTAGATGAATAAGATACTACTTATCCAACACTAAACGCTGCAGCCAAGCACATCGAACATGGTTGTACTGGCCGACATATCCATACAGTTGAGACCATCCTAAGCGAAGCAATCTATCTAAGTCTCAAAATGCCTCATGCAGCGACTTTTCGTGTCGACCCGAATCCGGGCGGCGTTGCCTTGCCCAGGCACTGGTGATCGTCGAGAGAAAACCGTGAAAATAAAAACCACAGGTAAACAAGAGATATAGCCGTAAGCAGACGACAAAGCGGTTGCGCCGGTATATACATAAAAACGGCAGTGCCACACAAGCCACACGCCTGGCTTGATTGCCACGGACCTCCCCAAGATTTACACAACGACTATGGCGGAACGGGGGCCCGCGCATTACACGAATATAAGCGTCCCTGTTCGGTAACATGGGCCAACCTCGAAGGAGCGGGCTTTCAATCTGTGAAAGGTGATCTCATGGGATGACCGTCGTACCGCACACTGCCGGCATGAGCACAGCCAGAAGGTCAGTGACGGTACCAGTATGTGAAAGCTTCGCCAAATCTTGTCAGTAAATCATAATAGTCTATAGCGAGAGACATGTATGATAACCAAACTACGATTCCATGACATAAGCGATCTGTCCGTCGAGGGACTCGGCATAAGTCATCCTACGTACGTGGAACTCCTTATCGCTATGACGATTTAAAGTACAAATAATGATACGTCTCGCGAGATCTGAGCCCTCTTATGGACCCAAATATAGAAAATGGTGGAATCGTTCGGTTAAATCCCGCTGGCTTGCGTGTCCGAGTGGAATACATTCCCGGATGAGCAGAGTGATCGAAGTGAAATACGTTCGGATGAGCGATCGCCAAGTGCGATCAGCTACAGATGAACGGTCTCAGTAAAACCATTCCCGATGAACCGGTCACCAGTATTCGGGATGAGCCGGTCATGGTATCCATTAGGATGGCAGTGTCAGTGCTCATTCCCGGATGACCGGTGAGTGGTAATATCGTTCGGATGACCGATGATCGATGTTTCCTGATCTTTACAACAAGGCTATCTGCATTAACATGGTCAAGTTCGTAACAGTATAAGCGAGTTGCCGACAAAGTGCTCATTGCCATCATCAGTCGTTTACTGTCAAACTATCGTCAGTTAATTCCTTTTAAGATCCGTTTCTTTTACAAAAGTCACCCGATACGTAGTATAAGATTTGGTATTAACATTGTTAAGTAAACCAAATGCTTTCCTTTGTAAAATCAAGTGACAACACTATTTTCTGACGTTAAAATTACCTATTTTAGATACTCGAGTTTAGATTTTGAAAAGGTTTAGTGGTTCATAGTTTTAAATCCTTTAAAACATAATTCTCCTTTAAGCGTTTTGAAAACCTATGTCTTATAAGTGATGGGTATTCTTTAATTTATGTCAATCTTGATAGCGACCGTGATCTAGAAATGTAATATCATTTTGTCTGCGTCTTCTGACCATGCGGATGGGTTTACTCTTGGTTTAATAATACTTAACAGTCAATACATTTTCCTTTTAATATATGCGATGGTTTGTCGTCCTATTCGATTTCACATCGATAAACATTCTTAAGCCAGTTATACTAACTACATAAAATTAGTACCAACTACTTGAAACTTCCAATACAATGTCTTTCATTAACATAAAGCGATTCATAGATCTTTTGAAATGTAACTAAGTCTTTATTCTTGTATCAACGGTTATTATTCAAATCGTTACCTTTTAAAACCCACAAAGTATGTCTTATCATAAAGCTATTATAACCAACCACGTAAAGCGTTACTGCTGCACTATGTTTTAAATCAATCAAATGCATTTTAGCACGTAATAGATCTCACCCAGGTACTACATAGTTCCTGCGTATCATGCTAGAAGAGATAGGAAGAGGTCCAGCGTACCTGCGCGGCGATTGTGACTAAGCCAACGCAGCTCGAGGCTCCGAGCCGCGGCTGCTCGGCCGGCGAGTGGATGCGCTCCGTAGCGTGATGCTACGACTGTAAGCCTGAAAGCGCTATTAATACCTTCAGATCGGCGTAGAATATTACTGAAAATTCGGCTTTCACACCCGCCGCGTGTCATCCTCTGGTAGGCTACCCTTGACCCGAGTTAACCTCGGCCGGGATGTACAATTCTTTTACCGCGGCAATGCTACAAAGTCTCTTGTAGCTAGGTCTATGTGATACAGTTGATTCTACTTATTTAAATTCGACTTAAGTCATGAACATTCACTTAGTAAAAAGTAATGTCGAATAAGTCAAAAGGAACATTTACGCGCAATTATAATGTTGATTCTATATATAGTATACTTCAACTATATATTCCACAACATGTATTTCAATTTGCTTGAAGATCGAGAATGTTTTTCGATAAGCCCAAAAATTGCTCAGAGTTTATATGTGGTTATTCTTTGAGTTTAGCTCACTTTCCGTCTTTCCGGCGCTCGAAAGAAACCAGAAGTGTCTACCTGACTTCTACTTAATACTTCAACTACGGTGAATTTTCCATGGGGTTCGTTTAATAATCAAAGGAAGGTAATAGTATTTTCGGACACGTGTAATCATAACCTTGGAAAGTACAACAAGGTATTGGGCTAAAAATATTTTGGACATTA